>ML830119.1:52468-69540 GCA_009831015.1 Picea engelmannii | reverse complement strand
GGGAAACCCTAGAAACGCCAGAAACTTTCACAGGTCGCCTACATAAAGAGGTATTCAGATCTTGCTCTGAAAAAGTCAAACCATAATGCGAAAAGACCAAAGTTACCTCAGAATGATTCATGAAACTAAGGAAACCATCGAGCATGAGCATGGCAAGTGTGGAGGGAAGCATTTACAGCTGTAACCACCAATATCTATTGCTTAACCAATGTATCGATCATACCAATGATTACAAAAATAGCCATAGGCATTGCATTAAAAGATATGCACGAAATATCCATATCTCTTATGAACCAAAGTTTGAGTAAGCCTAATAAGAAGCCAATCAAAATTAATGCATAGCGAAATCCATTTTCAAAATTGATCTAAGAATGTCAAATGAGTGTACCCATGTGTGCGAGTGTTGTACCATATCGTTCAAACATCGATATGCAGTTCAAAACCTACACTCATGTTCCTGCCAATGCATTAATTAATCGTTTAACTAAGGTGTCAAATCAATATTGCATACAATTGATATGCCAAGGGTTATGATAATGATCAACAGTAAGAATCACAAAAAAATAAAACATAACCCCCATGCAGTTCAATGGATCAATGTTCAGGCAAGTTGCAAAATACGAATCCAAAGTCAAAATATCTTCAATAAGACCGAGTTATGCAATCCATCGAAGTATGAAAACCGATCAAAGGATAATGTTGATCATGTGAAGATCAATAAAAGATAGGCACAATAAGCATGATGACAGTATCGGCAGTTCAGATAATGATCAAAATGTGACCTCGAAAGGAGAAATTTTCATGCTTACAATTGTGAAGACTTAGCGAAGACAAGCGTTCGAAAAGGCGCAAAGAATAAGGGCGTCGTTCATTTGAAATTTGCGACGGAAAATCAATGTTTTTGAAACATTGGTGTAGGCAGCTTATGAGGTAATAGAAAATGTTAATTGGCTGCCAACAACCATGTGATTTGAATTTTTTGTACATGCCATTATATCCAATGGTTAGTTTGAGAGTCACCTACACCTTGATTTTGTTTTTTTTTCTTATTTATACCAATCCATTACTCTCTGTAAAGTATCTATGAAAATTCTACCTTTGAAACCCTATCTTGTAGGTACACACTTGAATTGGTATCAAGTCTTTATATAGACTACTAATCCACTTTAAAGGATTTTGAGATACATGTACATCTCTTCACCATCACATAAACATTGATATATTGTTGTTAGTTTGGTTCCAAATATCAAGGATTGATTTTTCATCCTAGGACATCATAAAATACTTAGTCTTCTGTCATACCTTGGATGATTCAAACCTACAACTGCATGGGAGGTTCCATGACAGGTAGAGAAAGGGAGGTATAAAAACCTTCTATAGACACTTTGAGTCACCATTCATCATTTATTTTATTTCTATATTATTTATGTCTATTGTTACTATTTCACTGCATTAGAGATATACACAAATACATTTTTCAAGGATATATAGTTGCATGTTGAGGTCTATTTACGAGGTGGAACACTTTCTTAGAGGCCTAAACAAATCTCATACTCATCCCAAGAAGATTCATCACCTATAATAATGCTCTTCTATGTGAGTTCTTTCCATTTATCCTCTCTTTGATTTTTCCAAATCTAGAGTTTAGTTATTTGTCCAAAGGATATTAGGAATTAACCCTATGTTATGTTGATGTCCTTTTTTATTTTGTTGTTAATTATTTATTGGAAACCTTAAATAATCTACAAATATATATAACCAATTAATATTTAAAACATGAATAATATAGAGGCCTTTCTGCTTTCTCTTTTCTTCCTCTCCCCTAAGATTTCTCGATTTTTCCCTTTGAATGGTGATTCCACTCTCTCTTTCCTTATTGTGGTGGTATGCATCCATTATCACACTACGAAAAATATGAATTCCTTCAACCTTGTATTGGGTTATGAACCAACACCTTGAGAATGATAAAAATTCAATGAATACAGTCCACTTCAAGGGGGAAACCTCCATTTACAATGTATCCCATTCAAAAGACAAGATAAGATGATCCTAAGACTATGTCTCCTTGGTTTATATATAGGAGACAAAGGATATGATTATAACGAAATGGCACAATGAATGGTTCTAGCCTACTATTAGAGAGGCATTTTGGATCAGTTTTGGCAATTTGGGATTTATGCCAAAATAATGAAGAAGCAGCTAGAAGCTAGATCAGAGTGTTTGACATGGAGCAAAGTCTAAGGAATCAAATTGTGCAAAAAGAAGCGAAGTGGCATGCAAAATATGGAAAAACACTTAAGGACTGTTAGTGTTTTTGGGACACTTTTCCAACTTAGTAATTATATTTTAACAAGCTTATCCCTACTCTTATGTAAAAATATGTAAAAGGTTTTTGGGGAGAGAGAGGTTGTGTTTTTAATAGTCATTAAGAGATGAATAATAAATGATTGATTCTAGGAAACTTATGTATGAATGACATTTGGGAGGAAGGATAACATCATAACAAATTGACTAGGGAAGGTTTGGGGTAATGTTTACTGATGCATCTTTTGTAAAAGCACAATGTCCAACTGTAATGTGGATCATAAAGGAATGAAATAAGAAGCCATCAATTGTGGATGTAGCCTAGATTGGGGTGAACAATGTTAAGATATGGTGTATTTGTGTGTTGTCGTTATATGTTTGTCTTCTATTATTGCACACACTTAATATGAATGATTGGTTTATAAAACATGTATGATGTTTTTGCACACTATATGTATGCTTTAGTACATGTTAGCCTATTGTTAATAAAAATTGTGTGATGGTTATGTTCACTGGATGAATTCTTTAGTACATGTTAGCCTCTTTTTATGATGAATGAATGAATTTTAGTGGAGTAAGGTAGTGCAAATGGTATATTGCATGCTAAGTACTACTAAATAATGGAAACCGTGCACCCAGTAAAATAATCAACCATGCATAGTAAGAACATGTTGACTACCTCACTTCCCCTCATCATTGCAGAATATTGGTTCCTACGACCCCTCTAGATAACTCAGGTGAGACTTCACTTTCTTACAAGTGATGTCGGAAGGTTCGGTGTCTAGGGGTTTTATTGGTTGATTAATTTCATGAACCTAGGGTCTGTCCTACGCGCCAAACAAGAAAATAATTCATTCCAAAACTTTCTAGTGAAAATTGGATCTCTTTCATGGACAATAATATTGGGGACTCCATGTAGATTTTGAATCGTTTCCATGAATGTTCCAACTAATCTACTTTCTTTAAAAGGATAAGAAAGAGAGACAAAATGGGCATACTTTGTCAGTTGATCCACTACTACCATGTTGATAATGTTTCCTTTAGATTTGGGTAAAATTGTAATAAAATCCATTGAAACTTCTTCCCAACGTTGAATTGGTATAGTTGATGGTTGTAGGAGACCTGATGTCTTTATTGTATCTCCATTATTATATTGGAAAACCACATATTCAGACACAAAATTTTAAGCATCACTTTTAGGAGCTTCCCATAAAAAATCCATCTTTATCCCATGGTATGTTTTCAAGAATCTTGAATGTCCTCCTATAGGGGAACTGTGCAATTCCTAAAGGACATTATGTTTGAGTTGGGAATTATTACATAAATATAGGTGATCATGACACCATCTCAAATCATTCATCCATACAAAATTATCTAATGAACTGGGGTCCTTTTCCATACCTCTTGATCTTTCTTCCATTCTATCTTTTATTATTCCACCCAATCATATTTCAAAATAAAAATAACACATAGTGAACCTTTTGTTTCTTCTTCTTTTCTTGAAAGGGAATATACCACAACATTATGTTTTTATTTTTTGTAGATAATTTGAAAATAATAACCTAGCATCTTTGTGACCCATTTTATTTTCTCTTATGAAGATAATCATTTCTCCATGAAGTACTTCAAACTATTCTGATATGCTTTTATTTTGGAGTGTTTTCCTATTAGGTAAGGGCATCGTTTCTTAATTGCATGTAGTATGGCCAACATTTATTTTTCATAAATGGGTTTGAGTAATTTTTTTCCTTTAATTTGGTTTCTTTAAAAGGAAATGGGCCTTCATTCTTGAATTAAGACTTCACCAATTCCATTTCTTGAGGCATCAAAGTCCATAATAAATGATTTTGTGAACTCAGGTGTGTTTAGAATAGGAGTTTTACACATATCCTCCTTATGTTTTTAAAAATATTTGGTTGCTACTTGAGTCCAAGAAAAGTATTCCTTCTTTTATAATTTTGTTAGAGGTGTTGTTATTTGACCAGAATTATTTACAAACATGTTGTAATAGTCATCCAATCCTAAGAATCCTCTAAGTTTCTTCTAGGTTTTTATGTTTTGGCCATTCCCTCATATATTAAATTTTGTTTCTGTCCACTTTTACAACTTCAAGAGATACAATATGACTCAAATATTCCACTTACTGAACCCCAAAGACACACTTGGAAGGATTTTCTTAATTTTTTTATATCTTTCAATACTTGTAATATTCTATCAGCATGTTTCACATGTTCTTCCCAATATTTTTATAGATTAGTATGTCATCCAAAAATACTAACAAAAATTTTCTAAGGATGGTATTGAAAATAGAATTCATCAAGATTTGAAATGTTGAAGGTGCATTAGTAAGTCCAAATGGCATAATCATAAACTAATAACAACCTTCATGTGTTCTAAAACCTGTTTTGGGAATGTCTACCTGCCTCATTATGATTTGATGATATCCTTAATGAAGTTACAACTTAGTAAATAAAATTGATCCATGCAATTCATTTGATAATTCATCAATCGAAGGAATAGGAAACTTATATTTGATGGTCATTTTGTTGAGTTGTCTATAATATGGACACATACTCCATGAACCATATTTTTTTGTAACCATCACCACTCGTGAAGATAAATAACATTGGATGGGTTGAATGATGTTGGCCTCTATTATTTTTTGTATCATATGCTCAATATCACTCTTCTATGCATATGGATACCTATATCCTTATGTTAGGTGGTTGTAACGACCCCCGTTGTCACGAAAAAATGTGATGCATAACTAGTGAAATATATATATATATATATATATAAGTAAAGTAACAATGACAACAGTCACTCAACGCAACTCGACGATGAACATAATGCACACAATTCAGGAAACACAAAAACATAACGACCTAGCATACCAACACATCAAGCAGCTTGAAGCACCATATGACAGTCACTGAGATTAAAAATAAAAAGGACTACCTACCTATCCTACCCTGCAAGGTTAGGACCTCCAGGACACATAAACAAACACTCAAGCCTAGTTTCCCATCGAGTTTGACCATTTAAGGTCTGATGGTTGGAGACTGCTCTGAGGAACAAGGAGGTGTCTACATCCCACCCGACACAACAAGTCTGGATGACTAAAATAAAATACAAAAACAAGATCATTCAAGCGCAACCAACATAAAAATGACACAAGTACTATGAAAATCTACGATGGGAGAGAAAAAGTCACAATCATGCAATAAAACTCAATCTACTATACATTGAATTCAATAATCGACATCAACTCCATCAGGAGGCACATGCCCCATATTCCAGATTTCATATGCACTCATTCATCATTCTGTGCCATGATCCAGTCTTAGGGAATGACATTGCCACAATGTGACAAGTGCGATAGAGACTAAGGCACATCATAACAATTCTAAACCTTTAGTCGAGACACAATCCAACGCGCCAAAGATACCAACTTAAGCATTTAGCAAAAACGAAAATTTTTAACAAGGCAATCAAACAACAAGCTCAATAAGACATGGGGTGATTACCTTCCATACATTTATATTTGCAACAACTATATAGCTTTATTTTTCTTACGAGGTAAATTGCATGAAGTTTCTCTTAATGGCACCACCATCTAGATGGGTCTCATTAGAAATTCTACCATCCAGACCATAACCATCTTGACGTGACCAACCACATAACTAAAGTTTATATATATATATATATATATATATATATATATATATATATATATATAAAAACAAAACTGCAAGTAACTTTTACACCCTTCCATCTAGGGGATTTTATTAATCCATAAAGGAAACTATGATCATCATAACTTCATTGCATAACCACAAGCATAGGTTCAGAGATATTAATCAAATATGAATATCATCTGAATACGTCTTTCATAACTTCCCCAGTTCAATTTTTAAACAAGAAATAAACATTAGCAAGCATCCTTTACATCTAAATTATAAATTCTTAATAAATTAAGACTAGACCAGCAAGTGATAATTACCATTACTTCCCTACCTTCTATTTTAAAGCACCCCCTTAACATTTTCAAATAAGAAACAAAAGATAGCTTCTAAACCATAATTATCATTTTTATCCCCCCTACATATATTTCAACAATATTATTAACGTCAGATTATTAATATAGTTTAATTCTAACTTAGGTTAATATATAGTTTAATTCAATTCTCCATCACTTCAATTTAAATTCATATTTAATAAATGAAAACGTTACAACAGAACGATAAGAATTTTAAAAAGCATTGGTTGACATTATTGTACAACAAAATTATAAATATGGCAATTTCTTTTCTTAACCAGCGCAAAATTAGAAACACACTGGATGTAATAAAAAATGGTTACAAATTTATAAATAAACAATCCATAACTGATCTGATTCCTAAACATAAATGATAGTCAGAGAGAACCTGAGATTCGTGCCCCAAATACTGATACACACGCCAGGCCCAACCAAACAGTGGCTACAGTAGCACTAAGGCAAGAATCCCTTCGAATCAGATTCGCTGGAACTATGGAGGGGAATTTTTATTCAACAAGACTGGCCATGAAATATGAACTAATCATTTCTACCTGGCCATTGAAGAACTAAGGTGACTACAAGGATGAATAAATACATAATTTAAAAATGCCCATTACCCAACACGATTTCCTCAAAATTGCATAAACACTAGTGCTATCGGATCAAACATTTCCTTTTTGTTACACAGAGAGGGAACTATCGGTTTCACACGGTGGAAGTGGACTTGATTAGATCCATCCAGGGAACCTTTTGGATTTAAACAATGAGTGAGGGAAGGCTGATATTATTGGTTAGTAAAGGTTCAAATCAAAAGGAGAAAGTCACCAACACAGAGATAACCATTTGTAGATCACATGTTTTTCCTGTTATCTGTTTTTGAAGGAAGAGAGATTATCTATGCTTCTGTCAATCTCCAGATCGAATTATTCTTATTTCCATACATAGTAATACAATTTTTTATGAGATAAGAGCCATGCTTAACCAATCCTTCCAATGCAACACTAAGATGGATGATGAGGCATTAGATCATGGTTCTGATTGAACTATCAGGTACTATCTATCAAGTAAATAAGTTGTTTTATGATCACCATTAACAATACAGGTTACACTAATTATCCAAGGATGGAACCCACAGTAAACTAAATTTGTCATACGATTTCTGCATGGATCCATTCAATGTGTAGGAGATACCCCTTGACCCTTAGTTCATGCATTTTATTTCCCCAAAGATACAAAATTTCATTATCAAAAACTTACTAAAAGAAATTTATCCACTTCTCAATTCTGTGTAGGAATCAAATGTATATTAAGTTCAAGAGTGTCTCAGAATTCTGATACTAATCAATGACAAACAAAATTATATAATCAATTCTCAACTATACTTAACTGAACAAAAATACAAACCGAATAATAATATCACTTCTTTACTATAGTTAATTGAACAATAGAAATAAAAATTGAATAAAATCTTATATTTAAAGAATTACTATGAATAGATAAAATAACGTCAAATGGAAATGCATTAGTTTCTTCATCATCATTATAATCTCATACACACGATAATTTGAATGAAATATAACAAAATTTAAATACGCGTACCAAATCCAAAGGCGATTATCCCATAGATGTTGTCTCATGCATTCGCTTATCCAAATCCTGCTTGCCGACTGATGAGACCTCACCGGTACCTCCCATCCAACACTAGGTGTACTCTTCTTCCCCCTGAGCCCCCTGAGATGGAAGGGGCCACACACACAATACTAGATAATGCTATCTCCCAGCTCACCTCACAAGGTCAAGCTACCACTCATTATCGAAGCCGGGTATCCCAACTCCCACAAGAGAAAACTCAGTCAAGATAAAATTTCGGCAGCATAACGTTACACAATCCAGATGTTATGCATAGTCCTCCTATATAATCCTTTTTATATATTTTTGAAGAGATTAGTTTCCCAAACCCTCATTAGATTCTTTTTTCATTTATTTAATTACGAAAAAACCTCCCCTGTACACATGTCACCCGATCCCCTAGTTGTATCAGAAAAACAATTTATTAATTAATTAATTTTGCCTATTATCCTCACCCACCTAAAATCATTCCTAAAAACGCTCCTCGGTGTCCCATTATTCCCTTAGAATTCTTAAATGACTTACGCCTTACTCAAATCCTAGTTGAGTTCATAAATAGAAAGTTCCAAAGGCTAGATTCCTTACTAAGTTAGACATTCCCCTTTTTCTTTAAGTTTCCCATTTTCTTTAAGTTTCTTTTTTTCTTTAAGTTGCCCCTTTTTTCTTTTTAACTAAAAATCAGATTTAGAAAGTGTAGATAAAAATAACCATTTACCCTTTTAATAAATTTAATCCTCCATTATAATTTTTACTTTAATAATTACAGTTTGAATTTCTTACCCCCCTTTCTTGTTACATGTCTACTTATTTTTTCCTTCTTCACATGTTCTACTTAGACCTAGGTTTTAATTTCACTAGGTTGGGCGACAATTTTTAAGGGAACTTTTAGTTATTAAACTTTTCTCATACCATCATCTATTTTAAGGCCAACTAGGTCCTAAGGAGGCATATTTTTATAGGCACTAGGTTTATTAACTTACCACAGTGAAAATCAAGATGTTCCCTTCAGGATGCACTATGTGATCCAAGGGTGTCACTCACCTATTATTGTTTTATTTGTGCAACGTGCCCTTCAAGACTCACTATGTGCTCCAAGGGTGCCACTCTCCTCTTGAGGGAGTTTGGTAGATGTCAAAACCCTGGAGTCAATACTCCATCATGTGATCTTGTGGGAGACTAAGAGATTTTAAGGAATAATGACCTTGCCTTATTGGGCACCCCTTAGAATCATCATGAGTGATTGTCACATTCTTCTTTCACAACATTACAGGTCTCTCAAACTACGTAATCATTAAACTACAGTTTGAGCCATGGTGGGAGTGCTAGGAGGTTGTGGTAGGGTTTCTGCCACATCTTGCCCTTAATTTATTTGGTGGTCGTGCATGACCCCTTTACTCCAAATGTGATTCTAGTTGGAAATCTATCGTCATCCTACATCCATCAATGAATCATGTCAACAATAACAATCAACATCGTAATATATAATCATATTTACATATGTCACATCAACAACATTCAAACCCTAACAATACACTCCCTGACTTGATCCAGAGTTCATAGAGTTTCATCGATTCCTCGACATCCTCAACATCCAGAGTCTTGCACACTCAGGAGAACCCAGTCAATAGCACCTTTCGATGTAAATACAACAAAAATAAAATATCATCAAATCCAAAATATCTCATAATCATAATCACAACAAGAAATCATATAAAGAACCAGATCACTTGCATGCAAGTGTCCTCAAAGAATAATTCTTCTCAATGCATGCAAAAGCGTGATGTTACATACACCCATCTTGTTTTAAAATTCGTCCCGAAGTTTCATAGGATGTAAGTGCCGAAATAAAGTGTATCACAATATCATAGGTCTAGTTGTCAAACAAAAATGGAAACTGTTGACGCATATCATATGCGTCCTCCCTGGTCGCCAAGTGCAGACTATAGTTGTCCTATTGAACCTTGACCTGATCTATTGTTCTATTCCATAGCTGTCAAATGTGATGGTCTAGGATGTGGATTGGATCCACCGTGAGTGCACCCTCGTCTGATACCTGCAAGGAAATCATGTCAATAACATGTGTAGGATCATTAACATAATGTCTCAAAACATATATGTGAAAAACATCATGCATATGCATCAAAGAATTAGGCAAGGCTAGTTGATAGGCCATGTGTCCCTTCTTTTCCACAATCTCGAAGGGTCCCATGAACCTAGGAGATATTTTAGCACCCTTTCCAGACTTGGTCAAAATCTTATGGGGTTTCACCTGCAAGAAGACCTGATCGCCAACTTGATAACTACAGTCGACACGATGTGCATCAACATGACTCTTCTGTCAATCCCGTGCTTCCCTTATCCTTTTTATTATTGTTTTCATTTGATCTTCCATTTCTTAGATTGCTTCTGGCCCCACAAGGACCCTATCCTCTAACCGATCCGAGATCAAAGGCATATGACACGGTTGCCCGTAAAGAAACTCAAAGAGCGTTATCTTAATGTTGTTTTGATAACTGTTGTTATATGAAAATTATACGAGTGGAAATAATTATTCCCAATGCTTTTGTTGGTGTGTCACGTACATACAAAACATATCCTCAAAGATTTAGTTTTCTCGTTCGGTCTGCTTGTCTGTCTCCAAGTGATATGTGGCACTAAAGTTAAGTTGGGTTCCCAAGGCCTCTTGGAAACTAGTCCAAAATCATCCTGTAAAAACCAATCCTCTATCAAATATAATCCTCTTAGGCACACCATGCAGCCTCACAATCTCATTGATGAAAACTCTAGCTATGTTAGGATCCTAATACGTTGTACACACATGAATAAAATGAACACTCTTTGTCAGAGTGTCGACTAACACAAAAATCGAGTCGTGTATCCTTGCCATCAGTGGAAATCCAACAATAAAATCCATCGAAATGACCTCCCATTTTGATTCTGGAATACCTTGTGGTTGTAGTAATATTGTTGGATGTCTATGTTCAACCTTCACCTACTCACATTCTAGACATCTTTCCATGTAGTTGACTATGTTTTCCTTCATTCCCTTCCATAAGAATAAGGGTTTAATGTTTGGCCTCATCTTCATGTCTCCAGGATGATCCATGTACACTACTCTATGAGACTCATTTAGGATAAAAATCCTCAACTCGTCATTGGGTGCTATGTAAATTAGATATTTAAATCTCAATAATCGGTCATTTTCCACCGTAAATCCCTTAAATTTTTGTACCATCATGGTGTTTTGTCCGATAAAATCCTTGACCTCTTTGTACCATTCATCGCCGCACTGTAAATTTATAATCTTTTCACATAGATTCTTCCAAAGAGGCATCATTGAAAATATGTGTGGTCTCCGACTCAATGCATCAACCAATTTGTTAATTGTTCCTTTTATGTAAGTAATCTCGAAATCGTACTCGCTAAGCAATTCTGACCAACGTCGTTGTCGCGAGTTCAATTTGCTTTGCGTAAAGATGTGTTGTAAACCATAGTGGTCTATTTTAGTTCAAATTTTCATCCAATAAGGTAGTGTCTGCAAACTCTCAAGGCATAAACAATGGCTAACAACTCCAAATCATGTGTCACATAGTTCTCTTCATGCCTTCTCAAATTTCTTGAGATGTAAGTGATCACTCGACCGTCTTGCATCAAGACTTTGCCTAAGCCTTCCTTGGATGTGTCAGTGTATACCAATAATTCCACGTCCATGTCAGGTACCTTTAGTATCGTTGTTGTTGTCAACATCTCCTTGAGCCTTTGAAATGCCTTAGTGCATTTCTCGGTCCAAAAAAACTTCTTGTTCTTCTTCTGCAATTCTGTGATCCGATTTTCTATCTTTGAAAAACCCTCGACAACCCGTCAATAGTATCCTACTAAACCCATGAAGATATGGACTTCGGGGACATTCATTGGTTCATTCCATTCCATAATAGCCTTGACCTTTGTCGGATCCACAACGATACCTTTGTTGGAGATGACATGCCTTAAGTAATGAATCTTCGATTGATAAAACAAACATTTGGATAGTTTCCCAAACAATTTTTTCTCCTGTAGACACTTTATTACTAGGAACAAGTGCTCATCCTTCTCCTCCATCGTCCGAGAATATATCAAAATATCATCAATGAATACTTGGATGAACTTGTCCAAGTATTCGCAGAACACCCCGTTCATCAAACTCATAAATACCTTTGGGGTGTTTTGTGAGTCCAAATGGTAAAACAATAAACTCGTAACATCCAAACCTCGTCTAAAGGAATTCTTAGGGATGTTGTCCTCCTTGATTTATAATTGGTGATACCTTGATCTCAATTCGATCTTTGAAAACACCTTTGTGCCTTTCATCTAATCAAACAGATCATCAATCCTTCGCAACAGATATTGATTCTTGATCGTTGCCTTGTTCAATTGACGGTAGTCAATGCAGATTCTCCACGACCCATCCTTCTTTCATATGAAAATAATAGGTGTAGCCCATGGTCACACATTTGAATGTATAATTCCTAGGTCCAGCAACTCCTTCAGTTTCATTTTCAACTCCTGTAACTCTGGGGTAGACATTCGATAAGGTGTTCTTGTTATTGGTTCAGTTCCTAGTTTTAGGTCGATGGAAAATTCCAATTCCCTCTCTGGTGGAATTCTAGGTAGCTCCTCAGGGAAGACATCCGCAAACTCTCGCACCACCGGAAGGTTTTCTAGACCTTCCACTACTCCCTTCTCGTTTAACGCAAGGATTGCATAAAACTTACATCACTTGCACATGCTCTTTCGTAGCTGGAAGGAAGAGATCAAACTCAGGGAGACTCCCTCATTATGACCTATAATAACAAATCACTATCCCTCATCATTGAACAAGATCAATCATTTTATCTTATAGTTGAGTATCGCCTCATGCAATTCCAACTAGTCCATACCGATCATGATGTCATAACACCCTAAGATCGTGATGTACAGGTTGGCGTTGGTGACAAAATCTCCCAGGTTAAGGCTACAACCTATAACCTTCCCTCCAACATTTTGTTTTGATCCCTAAGCCATTTATACAAAGATAAACTTATCATGCTTTACTGCATTTACCTTAATTATTTTTAGCGTTGCACCAGAAATAAAACTCTTTGTAGTACCTGGATCTATCAAAATACTAAGGGTCTGGTCAATGACGGTACCTGAGGTCTCAATCACAGTTGAATGGTGTTCTTCCTGGCAGTTATTCACCGTTGCATGAATCCATTGGGACCTACCCAAATCTCCCACAGTAGTGGGTCCGACTGATCGAGAGGCTCTTGTCCTCTCCACTGACCAGTCATGATGGTAATGTGTCTCTCCACATGTCCAACACCCTTTCTTCGGTCCATTACTCCTGGTACCCAAAGTAGAAGCTGATGGCCCACTAGCTTGGAACCCTAGTCTGTTCTACTGAACATGCCTAAACTGTTGTTGTTGCGGTCAACGTTGCTTCTGGTGTTGTGGTCCTGTGTAAGGAGTCTGCTACTGAGGCGTCAGTCATCATGGCATAGTGTAAGTGGATCCTCTCTAGATGCCACAATATTCTGGTGAATGTATATCTAGTGTCTAATGTTGTTGCACACCAAATGACGTCTGTCCCACTGGTCTCACTAGATTCCTTCTCTAGTCCCCACTAATAAGCTCCTCCTCTTCTATGAGGGCCTTCTGGACAACATCATGCAAGGTTTGAGGCATCAAAATGATCACCTTTTCACAAATGTTTATGTTAAGGCTGAACACAAACTTGTTGACCTTAAGCTTCTTAGTATTCATGTGGAGAGCATACCAAAGCAACTCCATGAAACGGGCCTCATACTTGGGCATCGTACGATTGCTCTGCTGCAAGTCATTGAACTCGTTGAAATGAGACTCAATGAATTCCTCCGATAGATACCTCTCTCAGAAATGTTCCTCAAACAGTTCCCATGAAATGTCTTCGACTTCCATGTTCAAGTGCGACAGGAGCATCTTATACCATAGATTAGTGCTCCCCTTCAGTCGAAATACCGCCATGCAGACCTTCATGTTGGAGGTATAGTCACAAAGTGCAAAGAACATCTTCATATTCTCCAACCATGCCTCGGCGGCCGCATTGTCCGGGGAACCAAAGAACTCAGGAAACTTGACCTTATCGAGTTCTTGGTGAATTCTACCAATATCAACCAAAGCACACGGTGGACCCTCAGGAGTTTCTGATGCCCTGGCCTCATCTATATCCAAACTGTTGATCAGTGCCTCATACATCCTTTGAAATGTCCTCATCAACCCAACCACATCACCCACAACTATATGTTCCTTCTGAAAACATATTCATATCCCTGGGGGTTGGACACCTCGGGCATGGATGCTACTTGGGGCATCGCGCCTCCTCCCCTAGCACCCTGTCATCTCCCTCTGTGGCATCCTCTAACCATGATTACATGCACGAATACAAATCAATTTAATTAATAACATTATATTCAAATTTAATCAATGGAATTCATATTGATCCCAACTCGAGGGTCAAACTGGCTCTGATACCATATGTAATGATCCCCATCATTACGCCAACATGCGACACATAAAAAGTTCAATATGTATATATATATATATTTAACGCAGGAAAGTAACAACGACAACAATCACTCAATGCAACTCGACGACAAACATAACACATGCAATTCAGACAATAGAAAAACATAATGACCTAGAATACTACCACATCAAGTAGTTGGAAGCAACATATGACAACCAATCAAACGAAAAATAAAAATGACTACCCTCTCATCCTACACTGCAAGGTTAGGACCTATAGGACACATAAGAAAATGCTCAAGCCTAGGTTCCCATCGATTTTGACCATTTAAGGTTTCAAGGCTGGTGATTGTTCTCAGGAACACATAGGCGTCTACATCCCACCCGACACAAGAACTCCAAATGACTAAACTGAAAGACAACAACAAGATGATTCAGGAGCAACCAACATAAAAATGACACAAGTACTATGAACATCCACGGTGGGAGAGAACAAGTCACAATCATGCAATACAACTCAATTTACTATATATTGAATTCAATGCTTGATATCAACTCCATTGGGAGGCACATTCCCCAAAGCCCAGTTGTCACATGCACTCATTGATCATTGCATTCCATGGTCCATTCATAATGAATCACACCACCATAATGCAATAAGTGTGATAGCGACTAAGGTGCATCACAAAAATTATAAAGCTTTAGTCCAGATGCAATCCAATGTGCCAAAGGTACTTAAGCAGTCAACAAAACTGAAAATTATAACAAGGCACTCAAGCAACACACTCAACTAGACAAAGGGTGACTACCTTCCATACATTTAATTTCACAACAACTATATAGCATTATTTTTCTTATGAGTAAAATATTATGCAGATTCTATTAACAACACCACCATCTAGATGGGTCTCACTAGAAATTATACCATCTAGACCATAACCACCTCGATGTGACCAGCGACATAACTAAAATTAACATATATATATCTAACAAAACTGCAAATAACTTTTACACCCTTCCAACAAGGGGGTTTTATTAATCCATAAAGGAAACTATGATCATCATAACTTCATTGAATAACCACAAGCATAGGTTCATAAATATTAATTGAATATCAATATCATGCGACTACGACTTTCATAACTTCCCCAGTTCAATTTTTAAACAAGAACTCAACCTTAGCAATCATCTGTTACATCTAAATTATAAATTCCTAATAAATTAAGACTAGACCAACAAGTGATAATTACCATTAGTTCCCTACCTTCTATTTTAAAGCATCCCCGTAACATTTTTGAAGAAGAAAGAAAAGATAGCTTCTAAATAATAATTATCATTTATATTCCCCCTACATAGATTTCGACAATATTATGAAAGTCATGTTATTAATATAGTTTAATTCAAACTTAGGTTAATATATAGTTTAATTCAATTCTGCATCACTTCAATTTAAATTCATCTTTTATAAAGGAAAATGTTACAATGGAAGGATAATAATTTCATAAAGCATTGGTCGACATTATTGCAGAACAAAATTATAAAAGCTGCCAATTTCATTTCTTAAACAATGGAAAATTAGAAACACACTAGATGCAATCAAAATTGGTTAAAAATATATAAATCAAGAATTCATAACTGATATGGTTCCTAAACATAATTGACATTCAAAGAGAACCTGAGATTCATGCCCCAAATGCTAATACAGGCACCAAGCCCAACCAAACGGTGGCTATGGTAGCACTGAGGCCAGAATCCCTTCGAATTGGATTCATTGGAACTACGGAGGGGAATTTTTATTCAACAATCTTGGGCATGAAATCTGCACTAATCGTTGCTACCTGGCCATTGAAGATCTAAGGCGACTACAAGGCTGAATAAATACATAATTTAAAAACATCCATTACCCAGTACGATTTCCTCAAAATTTCATAAACACCAGCGCTATCGGATCAAGCATTTCCTTTTTGTTACACGGAGAGGGAAATTTCGGTTTCACGGAGTGGAAGAGGACTTGCTTGGATCCATATAAGGAAAAATTTTCGTTTTAAACGATGAGCGAGGGAAGGGCGAGATTACCAGTTAGTAAAGGTTAAAATCAAAAGGCGAAAGTCACCAACACAGAGATAACCATTTGTAGATCACACGTTTTTCCTGTTATCTGTTTTTGAAGGAAGAGAGATTATCTATGTTGTTGTCAATCTCTAGATCAAATTATTCTTATTTCCAGATGAAGCAATACAATGTTTTACGAGATAAGAGCCACACTCAATTAATCCTTCCAACGCAACATTGAGATGGATGATGAGCCGTTAGATCCGGGTTTTGATTGAACTATTGGGTACTATCTATCAAGTAAATAAGTGGTTGTTACGATCACCATTAACAATACAGGTTACACTAATTATCTAGGGATGGAACCGACAGTAAACTAAATTTGGCATATGATTTGTGCATGGATCCACTCAATGTATAAGAGATACCTCTTGACCCTCGGTTCATGCATATTATTTCCCCAAAGATACAAAATTTCATTTTCAAAAACTTACTAAAAGGTATGGATCTACTCCACAATTCTGTG
>ML830119.1:14632-26554 GCA_009831015.1 Picea engelmannii | reverse complement strand
CACAGAATTGTGGAGTAGATCCATACCTTTTAGTAAGTTTTTGAAAATGAAATTTTGTATCTTTGGGGAAATAATATGCATGAACCGAGGGTCAAGAGGTATCTCTTATACATTGAGTGGATCCATGCACAAATCATATGCCAAATTTAGTTTACTGTCGGTTCCATCCCTAGATAATTAGTGTAACCTGTATTGTTAATGGTGATCGTAACAACCACTTATTTACTTGATAGATAGTACCCAATAGTTCAATCAAAACCCGGATCTAACGGCTCATCATCCATCTCAATGTTGCGTTGGAAGGATTAATTGAGTGTGGCTCTTATCTCGTAAAACATTGTATTGCTTCATCTGGAAATAAGAATAATTTGATCTAGAGATTGACAACAACATAGATAATCTCTCTTCCTTCAAAAACAGATAACAGGAAAAACGTGTGATCTACAAATGGTTATCTCTGTGTTGGTGACTTTCGCCTTTTGATTTTAACCTTTACTAACTGGTAATCTCGCCCTTCCCTCGCTCATCGTTTAAAACGAAAATTTTTCCTTATATGGATCCAAGCAAGTCCTCTTCCACTCCGTGAAACCGAAATTTCCCTCTCCGTGTAACAAAAAGGAAATGCTTGATCCGATAGCGCTGGTGTTTATGAAATTTTGAGGAAATCGTACTGGGTAATGGATGTTTTTAAATTATGTATTTATTCAGCCTTGTAGTCGCCTTAGATCTTCAATGGCCAGGTAGCAACGATTAGTGCAGATTTCATGCCCAAGATTGTTGAATAAAAATTCCCCTCCGTAGTTCCAATGAATCCAATTCGAAGGGATTCTGGCCTCAGTGCTACCATAGCCACCGTTTGGTTGGGCTTGGTGCCTGTATTAGCATTTGGGGCATGAATCTCAGGTTCTCTTTGAATGTCAATTATGTTTAGGAACCATATAAGTTATGAATTCTTGATTTATATATTTTTAACTAGTTTTGATTGCATCTAGTGTGTTTCTAATTTTCCGTTGTTTAAGAAATGAAATTGGCAGCTTTTATCATCCTGTTGTACAATAATGTCGACCAATGCTTTATGAAATTATTATCGTTCCATTGTAACATTTTCCTTTATAAAAGATGAATTTAAATTGAAGTGATGCAGAATTGAATTAAACTATATATTAACCTATGTTTGAATTAAACTATATTAATAATATGACTTTCATAATATTGTTGAAATCTATGTAGGGGGAATATAGATGATAATTATTATTTAGAAGCTATCTTTTCTTTCTTCTTCAAAAATGTTACGGGGATGCTTTAAAATAGAAGGTAGGGAACTAATGGTAATTATCACTTGTTGGTCTAGTCTTAATTTATTAAGAATTTATAATTAGGTTGAGTTCTTGTTTAAAAATTGAATTGGGGAAGTTATGAAAGTTGTAGTCGCATGATATTCATATTCAATTAATATTTATGAACCTATGCTTGTGGTTATTCAATGAAATTATGATGATCATAGTTTCCTTTATGGATTAATAAAACCTCCTTGTTGGAAGGGTGTAAAAGTTACGTGCAGTTTTGTTAGATATATATATGTTAATTTTAGTTATGTCGTTGGTCACATCGAGTTGGTTATGGTCTAGATGGTATAATTTCTAGTGAGACCCATCTAGATGGTGGTGCTGTTAACAGAATCCACATAATATTTTACTCGTAAGAAAAATAATGCTATATAGTTGTTGTGAAATTAAATGTATGGAAGGTAGTCACCCTTTGTCTTGTTGAGCGTGTTGCTTGAGTGCCTTGTTATAATTTTCAGTTTTGTTGACTGCTTAAGTACCTTTGGTGCGTTGGATTGCATCTGGACTAAAGGTTTATAATTGTTGTGATGCACCTTAGTCGCTATCACACTTATCACATTATGGCAACGTGATTCATTATGAATGGACCATGGAACGCAATGATCAATGAGTGCATATGACAACCGAGCTTTGGGGAATTTGCCTCCCAATGGAGTTGATATCAATTATTGAATTCAATATATAGTAAATAGAGTTGTATTGCATGATTGTGACTGGTTCTCGCCCACCGTGGATGTTCATAGTACTTGTGTCATTTTTATGTTGGCTACTCCTGAATCATCTTGTTGTTGTCTTTTAGTTTAGTCATTTGGACTTGTTGTGTCGGGTGGGATGTAGACGCCTATGTGTTCCTGAGAACAATCACCAGCCTTGAGACCTTAAATAGTCAAAATCGATGGGAACCTAGGCTTGAGCATTTTCTTATCTGTCCTGTAGGTCCTAACCTTGTAGGGTAGGACGAGAGGGTAGTCATTTTTATTTTTCATCTGATTGGTTGTCATATGTTGCTTCCAACTACTTGATGTGGTAGTATTTTAGGTCGTTTTGTTTTTCTGTTGTCTGAATTGCATGCGTTATGTTTGTCGTCGAATTGTGTTGAGTGATTGTTGTCGTTGTTACTTTNATATACATATTGCACTTGTTATGTGTCACATGTTGGCATAACGATGGGGGTCATTACATATGGTATCAGAGCCAGTTCAATCCTCGACTTGGGATCAATATGACTTATGTTGATTAGATATTTGGATATAATGTTATTAATTAAATTGATTTGTATTCGTGCATGTAATCATGGTTAGAGGATGCCGCAGAGGGAGATGACAGGGTGCTAGGGGAGGAGGCGCGATGCCCCAAGTAGCATCCATGCCCGAGGTGTCCAACCCCCAGGGATATGAATAGGTTTTTGGGAAGGAACATATAGTTGTGGGTCATGTGGTTGGGTTGATGAGGACCTTTCAAAGGATGTATGAGGCACTGATCAACAGTTTGGATACAGATGAGGCCAGGGCATCAGAAACTCCTGAGGGTCCACTGCGTGCTCCAATTGATATTGGTAGAATTCACCGAGAACTCAATAAGGTCAAGTTTCCTGAGTTCTTTGGTTCCCCGGACAATGCGGCCGCCGAGGCATGGTTGGAGAATATGGCGATGTTCTTTTCAATTTGTTACTATACCTCCAACATGAAGGTCTACATGAAGGTATTTAGACTGAAGGGGAGCACTAATCTATGGTATAAGATGCTCCTGTCGCACTTGAACATGGAAGTCGAAGACATGTCATGGGAATTGTTCAAGGAACATTTTTGAGAGAGGTATCTATCGGAGGAATTCATTGAGCGTCAGTTCAACGAGTTCAATGACTTGCGACAGGGCAGTCGTACGATGCCCAAGTATGAGGCCCGTTTCATGGAGTTGCTTTGGTATGCTCTCCACCAGAATACTGAGAAGCTTAAGGTCAACAATTTTGTGTTCAGCCTTAATGTCAACATTTGTGAAAAGGTGATCATTTTGATGCCTCAAACCTTGCATGATGTTGTCCAGAAGGCCCTCATAGAAGAGGAGGAGCTTATCAGTGGGGGCTAGAGCAGGAATCCAGTGAGACCAGTGGGACATATATCATCTAGTGTGCAACAACATTAGACACTAGCTATACATTCACTGGGATATTGTGGCATATAGAGAGGATCCACTTACATTATGCCATGATGAATGACACCTCAACAGCAGACTCCTTACACAGGACCACAACACCAGAAGCAACGTCGACCGCAACAATATTAGTTTAGGCATGTTCAGTAGAACAGACTAGGGTTCCAAGCTAGTAGGCCGTCAGCTTCTACTTTGGGTACCAGGAGTAATGGACCGAAGAAAGGGTGTTGGACATGTGGAGAGACACATTACCATCATGACTGGTCAGTGGAGAGGACCAGAGCCTCTCGATCAGTTGTACCCACTACTATGGGAGATTTGGGTAGTTCCCAACGGATTCATGCAACGGTGAATAACTGCTAGGAAGAGCACCATTCGACTGTGATTGAGACCTCAGGTACCGTCGTTGACCAGACCCTTAGTATTTTGATAGATCTAGGTACTACATAGAGTTTTATTTCTGGTGCAACGCTAAAAATAATTAAGGTAAATGCAGTGAAACATGATAATTTTATCTTTTTATAAATGGCTTAGGGATCAAAACAAAATGTTGCAGGGAAGGTTATAGGTTGTAGCCTTAACCTGGGAGATTTTGTCACCAGGGCCAACCTGTAAATCACGATCTTAGGGTGTTATGACATCATGATCGGTATGGACTAGTTGGAATTGCATGAGACGATACTCAACTGTAAGATAAAATGATTGATCTTGTTCAATGAAGAGGGATAGAGATGCGTTATTATAGGTCATAATGAGGGAGTCTCCTTGAGTTTCATCTCTTCCTTCTAGCTACTGAAGAGCATGTGCAAGGGATGTAAGTTTTATTCAATCCTTGCATTAAATGAGAAGGGAGTAGTGGAAGGTCTAGAAAACCTTCCGGTGGTGCGAGAGTTTGCAGACGTCTTCCCTGAGGAGCTACCTAGGATTCCACCAGAGAGGGAATTGAAATTTACCATCAACCTAAAATCAGGAACTGAACCGATAACAAGAACGCCTTATCGAATGTCTACCCCAGAGTTATAGGAGTTGAAAATGAAACTGAAGGAGTTGTTGGACCTAGGAATTATACATCCAAATGTGTCACCATGGGATACACCTATTATTTTCATACGAAAGAAGGATGGGTCATGGAGAATCTGCATTGATTATCGTCAATTGAACAAGGCAACGATCAAGAATCAATATCCGTTGCCAATGATTGATGATCTGTTTGATTAGATGAAAGGCACAAAGGTGTTTTCAAAGATCAAATTGAGATCAAGGTATCACCAATTATAGATCAAGGAGGAAGACATCCCTAAGACTTCCTTTAGACGAGGTTTGGACGTTACAAGTTTACTGTTTTACCATTTGGACTCACAAAACACCCCAAAGGTATTTATGAGTTTGATGAACGGGGTGTTCTGCGAATACTTGAACAAGTTCATCCAAGTATTCATTGACGATATTTTGATATATTCTCGGATGATGGAGGAGCATGATGAGCACTTGTTCCTAGTAATAAAGTGTCTACGAGAGAAAAAAATGTTTGGGAAACTATCCAAATGTTCGTTTTATCAATCGAAGATTCATTACTTAAGGCATGTCATCTCCGACAAATGTATTGTTGTGGATCCACCAAAGGTCAAGGCAATTATGGAATGGCATGCACCAACGAATGTCCCCGAAGTACGTATCTTCATGGGTTTAGTAGGATACTATTGACGGTTTGTCGAGGGTTTTTCAAAGATAGAAAATCGGATCACAGAATTGCAGAAGAAGAAAAAGAAGTTTTTTTGGACCAAGAAATGCACTAAGGCATTTCAAAGGATGAAGGAGATGTTGACGACAACAATGATACTAAAGGTACTTGACATGGACGTGGACTTATTGGTATACACTGAAACATCCAAGGAAGGCTTAGGTGGAGTCTTGATGCAAGATGGTCGAGTGATCACTTACATCTCAAGAAAGTTGAGAAGGCATGAAGAGAACTATGCGACACATGATTTGGAGTTGTTAGCCATTGTTTATGCCTTGAGAGTTTGCAGACACTACCTTATTGGATGAAAATTTAAACTAAAATAGACCACTATGGTTTACAACACATCTCTACGCAAAGCAAATTGAACTCACGACAACGACATTGGTCGGAATTGCTTAGCGAGTACGATTTCGAGATTACTTACATAAAAGGAACAATTAACAAAGTGGTTGATGCGTTGAGTCGAAGACCACACATATTTTCGATGATGTCTCTTTGGAAGAATCTACGTAAAAAGATTCTAAATTTACAGCGCGACGATGAATGGTACAAAGAGGTCAAGGATTTTATCGGACAAAACACCATGATGGTACAAAAATTTAAGGGATTTACGGTGGAAAACGATGGATTATTGAGATTTAAATATTGAATTTATGTAGCACCCAATGACGAGTTGAGGATTTTTATCCTAAACGAGTCTCATAGAGCAGTGTACATGGCTCATCTTGGAGTCACGAAGATGAGGCCAGACATTAAACCCTTATTCTTATGGAAGGGAATGAAGGCAAACATAGTCAACTACATGGAAATATGTCTAGAATGTGAGTAGGTGAAGGTTGAACATAGACATCCAACAGTAGTACTACAACCAGACAGTATTCTAGAATCAAAATGGAGGTCATTTCGATGGATTTTATTGTTGGATTTCCACTGATGGCAAGGATACACGACTCGATTTTTGTGGTAGTCGACACTCTGACAAAGAGTGTTCATTTTATTCATGTGTGTACGACGTATCGGGATCCTAACATAGCTAGAGTTTTCATCAATGAGATTGTGAGGCTACATGGTGTGCCTAAGAGGATTATATCTGATAGAGGATCGATTTTTACAGGACGATTTTGGACTAGTTTCCAAGAGGCCTTGGGAAGCCAACTTAACTTTAGTACCACATATCACTTGGAGACAGACAAGCAGACTGAACGAGCAAACTAAATCTTTGAGGATATGTTTCGTATGTACGTGACACACCAACAAAAGCATTGGGAATAATTATTTCCACTCGTATAATTTTCATATAACAACAGTTATCAAAACACCATTAAGATAGCGCTCTTTGAGTTTCTTTACGGGAAACCGTGTCATATGCCTTTGAGCTCGGATCGGTTAGAGGATAGGGTCCTTGTGGGGCCAGAAGCAATCTAAGAAATGGAAGATCAAATGAAAACAATAATACAAAGGATAAGGGAAGCACGGGATCAATAGAAGAGTCATGTCGATGCACATCGTGTCGACCGTAGTTATCAAGTTGGCGATCAGGTCTTCTTGCAGGTGAAACCCCATAAGATTTTGATCAAGTCTGGAAAGGGTGCTAAAATATCTCCTAGGTTCATGGGACCCTTCGAGATTGTGGAAAAGAAGGGACACATGGCCTATCAACTAGCCTTACCTAATTCTTTGAGGCATATGCATGATGTTTTTCACGTATCTGTTTTGAGACATTATGTTAGTGATCCTACACATGTTATTGACATGATTTCCTTGCAGGTATCAGAAAAGGGTGCACTCACGGTGGATCCAATCCACATCCTAGACCATCACATTTGACAGCTATGGAATAGAACAATAGATCGGGTCAAGGTTTAGTAGGACAACTATAGTCTGCACTCAACGACCTAGGAGGACACATATGATATGTGTCAACAATTTCCATTTTTGTTTTACAACTAGACCTATGATATTGTGATACACTTTATTTTGGCACTTACATACTATGAAACTTCGGGACGAAGTTTAAAACAAGATGGGTGTATGTAACATCACGCTTTTGCATGCATTGAGAAGAATTATTCTTTGAGGACACTTGCGTGCAAGTGATATGGTTCTTTATATGATTGCTTGTTGTGATTATGATTATGAGATATTTTGGATTTGATGATATTTTATTTTTGTTGTATTTACATCGAAAGGTTCTATTGACTGGGTTCTCCTGAGTGTGCAAGACTCTGAACATTGAGGATGTCGAGGAATCGATGAAACTATGTGAACTCTGGATCAAGTCAGGGAGTGTATTGTTAGGGTTTGAATGTTGTTTATGTGACATATGTAAATATGATTATATATTATGATGTTGATTGTTATTGCTAACAAGATTCATTGATGGATGTAGACTGACGATAGCTTTCCGACTAGAATCACATTTGGAGTAAAGGGGTCATGCACGACCACCAAATAAATTAAGGGCGAGGTGTGGCAGAAACCCTGCCACAACCTCCTCGCACTCCCACCATGGCTCAAATTATAGTTTAACGATTACCTAGTTTGAGAGACCTGTAATGTTGTGAGGTAAGAATGTGACAATCACTCATGATGATTCTAAGGGGTGCACAATAAGGCAAGGTCATTATTCCTTAGAATCTCTTAGTCTCCCACAAGATCACATGATGGAGTATTGACTCCAGGGTTTTGATGTCTACCAAACTCCCTCAAGAGGAGAGTGGCACCCTTGGAGCACATAGTGCGTCTTGAAGGGAACGTCTCGCAAATAAAACAATAATAAGTGAGTGACACCCTTGGATCACATAGTGCATCCTGAAGGGAACGTCTCGATTTTCACTGTGGTAAGTTAATAAACCTAGTGCCTATAAAACTATGCCTCCTTAGGACCTAGTCGGCCTTAAAATAGATGATGGTATGAGTAAAGTTTAATAACTAAAAGTTCCCTTAAAAATTGTTGCCCAACCTAGTGAAATTAAAACCTAGGTCTAAGTAGAACATGTGAAGAAAGAAAAAATAAATAGACATGTAACAAGAAAGGGGGTAAGAAATTCAAACTGTAATTCTTAAAGTAAAAATTATAATGGAGGATTAAATTTATTAAAAGGTTAAATGGTTATTTTTATCTACACTTTCTAAATCTGATTTTTAGTTAAAAATAAAAAGGGGACAACTTAAAGAAAAAATGAAACTTAAAGAAAATGGGAAACTTAAAGAAAAAGGGGAATGTCTAACTTAGTAAGGAATCTAGCCTTTGGAACTTTCTATTTATGAACTCAACTAGGATTTGAGTAAGGCATAATTCATTTAAGAATTATAAGGGAATAATGACACATCGATGAGCGTTTTTAGGAATGATTTTAGGTGGGTGAGGATAATAGGAAAAATTAATTAATTAATAATTTGTTTTTCTGATGCAACTAGGGGATCGGGTGACATGTGTACAGGGGAGGTTTTTTCGTAATTAAATAAATGAAAAAAGAATCTAATGAGGGTTTGGGAAACTAATCACTTCAAAAATATATAAAAAGGATTGTAGAGGAGGACTATGCATCACATCTGGATTGCGTAACGTTATGCTACCGGAATTTTATCTTGACTGAGTTTTCTCTTGTGGGAGTTAGGATACCCATCTTCGATAATGAGTGGTAGCTCGACCTTGTGAGGTGAGCTGGGAGCTAGCATTCTCTAGTATTTTGTGTGTGGCCCCTTGCGTCTCGGGGGGCTCAGGGGGAAGAAGAGTACACCTAGTGTTGGATGGGAGGTACCGGTGAGGTCTCATCGGTCGGCAAGCGGGATTTGGATAAAGCGAATGAGCGAGACAACATCTATGGGATAATCGCCTTTGGATTCGGTACGCATATTTAAATTTTGTTATATTTCAGTCAAATTATCGTGTGTATGAGATTATAATGATGATGAAGAAACCAATGCATTTCCATTTGACATTATTTTATCTGTTCATAGTATATCTTTAAATATAAGCTTTTATTCAGTTTGTATTTCTATTGTTCAATTAACTATAGTAAAGAAGTGATATTATTATTCGGTTTGTATTTTTGTTCAGTTAAGTATAGTTGAGAATTAATTATATAATTTTTTTTGTGATTGATTAGTATCAGAATTCTGAGACACTCTTGAACTTAATATACATTTGATTCCTGCACAGAATTGAGGAGTGGATCCATACCTTTTAGTAAGTTTTTGAGAATGAAATTTTGTATCTTTGGGGAAATAAAATGCGTGAACTGAGGGTCAAGGGGTATCTCCTGCACATTGAATGGATCCATGCAGAAATCATATGACAAATTTAGTTTACTGTGGGTTCCATCCCTGGATAATTAGTGTAACCTGTATTGTTAATGGTGATCATAAAAACACTTATTTACTTGATAGATAGTACCTGATAGTTCAATCATAACCATGATCTAACACCTCATCATCCATATTAGTGTTGTGCTGGAAGGATTGGTTGAGCATGGCTCTTATCTCATAAAAATTTGTAATACTATGTATGGAAATAAGAATAATTCGATCTGGAGATTGACAAAAGCATAGATAATCTCTCTTCCTTCAAAAATAGATAACAGGAAAAACATGTGATCTACAAATGGTTATCTCTGTGTTGGTGACCTTCTCCTTTTGATTTGAACATTTACTAACCAATAATATCGACCTTCCCTCACTCATCGTTTAAATCCAAAAGGTTCCTTGGATGGATCTAATCAAGTGCACTTCCACTGTGTGAAACCGATATTTCCCTCTCCGTGTAACAAAAAGGAAATGTTTGATCCGATAGCACTAGTTTTTATGCAATTTTGAGGAAATCGTGTTGGGTAATGGGCATTTTTAAATTATGTATTTATTCATCCTTGTAGTCACCTTAGTTCTTCAATGTCCAGGTAGAAATGATTAGTTCATATTTCATGGCCAGTCTTGTTGAATAAAAATTCCCCTCTGTAGTTCCAACGAATCTGATTCGAAGGGATTCTTGCCTCAGTGCTACCATAGCCACTATTCAGTTGGGCCTGGCACGTGTATCAGTATTTGGGGCATGAATCTCAGGTTCTCTCTGACTATCAGTTATGTTTAGGAATCAAATCAGTTATGGATTGTTTATTTATAAATTTTTAACCATTTTTTATTACATCGAGTGTGTTTCTAATTTTGCGCTGGTTAAGAAAAGAAATTGCCATATTTATAATTTTATTGTACAGTAATGTCGACCAATGATTTTTTAAATTCGTATCGTTCCATTGTAATGTTTACATTTATTAAATATGAATTTAAATTGAAGTGATGGAGAATTGAATTAAACTATATATTAACCTAAGTTTGAATTAAACTATATTAATAATCTGACTTTAATAATATTGTTGAAATATATGTAGGGGGGATATAAATGATAATTATGGTTTAGAAGCTATCTTTTGTTTCTTCTTTGAAAATGTTAAGGGGGTGCTTTAAAATAGAAGGTAGGGAAGTAATGGTAATTATAACTTGCTGGTCTAGTCTTAATTTATTAAGAATTTATAATTTAGATGTAAAGGATGCTTGCTAAGGTTTATTTCTTGTTTAAAAATTGAACTGGGGAAGTTATGAAAGGCGTATTCAGATGATATTCATATTTGATTAATATCTATGAACCTATGCTTGTGGTTATGCAATGAAGTTATGATGATCATAGTTTCCTTTATGGATTAATAAAACCCCCTAGATGGAAGGGTGTAAAAGTTACTTGCAGTTTTGTTATATATATATATATATATATATATATATATATATATTAACTTTAGTTATGTGGTTGGTCACGTCAAGATGGTTATGGTCTGGATGGTATAATTTCTAATGAGACCCATCTAGATGGTGGTGCCATTAAGAGAAACTTCATGCGATTTACCTCGTAAGAAAAATAAAGCTATATAGTTGTTGCAAATATAAATGTATGGAAGGTAATCACCCCATGTCTTATTGAGCTTGTTTTTTGAGTGCCTTGTTAAAATTTTCGTTTTTGCTAAATGTTTAAGTTGGTATCTTTGGCGCGTTGGATTGTGTCTCGACTAAAGGTTTAGAATTTTTATGATGCGCCTTATTCTCTATTGCACTTGTCACATTGTGGCAACGTGATTCCCTATGACTGGATCATGGCACACAATGATGAATGACTGCATATGAAAACTGGGATTTGGGGCATGTGCCTCCTGATGGAGTTCATGTCAATTATTGAATTCAATGTATAGTAAATTGAATTGTATTGCATGCTTGTGACTTGTTCTCTCCCATCGTAGATGTTCATAGTACTTGTGTCATTTTTATGTTGGTTGCACCCGAATGATCTTGTTGTTGTATTTTATTTTAGCCATCCAAACTTGTTGTGTCAGGTGGGATGTAGACACCTCCTTGTTCCTTAGAGAAGTCTCCAACCATCATACCTTAAATGGTCAAACTCGATGGGAAAATAGGCTTTAGTGTTTGTTTATGTGTCCTAGAGGTTCTAACCTTGCAGGGTAGGATAGGCAGGTTGTCCTTTTTATTTTTAATCTCAGTGATTGTCATATGGTGCTTCTAGCTACTTGATGTGTTGGTATGCTAGGTCGTTATGTTTTTGTGTTTCCTGAATTGTGTGCGTTGTGTTCATCGTCGAGTTGCGTTGAGTGACTGTTGTCGTTTTTACTTTCCTTATAT
>ML830119.1:0-14306 GCA_009831015.1 Picea engelmannii | reverse complement strand
GTGATGGTTACAAAAAAATATGGTTCATGGAGTATGTGTCCATATTATAGACAACTCAACAAAATGACCATCAAATATAAGTTTCCTATTCCTTCGATTGATGAATTATCAAATGAATTGCATGGATCAATTTTATTTACTAATTTGTAACTTCATTAAGGATATCATCAAATCATAATGAGGCAGGTAGACATTCCCAAAACAGGTTTTAGAACACATGAAGGTTGTTATTAGTTTATGATTATGCCATTTGGACTTACTAGTGCACCTTCAACATTTCAAATCTTGATGAATTCTATTTTCAATAACATCCTTAGAAAATTTTTGTTAGTATTTTTTGATGACATACTAATCTATAAAAATATTGGGAAGAACATGTGAAACATGCTGACAGAATATTACAAGTATTGAAAGATAAAAAAAAAAATAAGAAAATCCTTCCAAGTGTGTCTTTGGGGTTCACTAAGTGGAATATTTGAGTCATATTGTATCTCATGAAGTTGTAAAAGTGGACAGAAACAAAATTTAATATATGAGGGAATGGCCAAAACACAAAAACCTAGAAGAAACTTAGAGGATTCTTAGGATTGGATGGTTATTACAACATTTTTGTAAATAATTGTGGTCAAATAACAACACCTCTAACAAAATTATAAAAGAAGGAATACTTTTCTTGGACTCAAGTAGCAACCAAATATTTTTAAAAACATAAGGAGGATATGTGTAAAACTCCTATTCTAGACACACCTGAGTTCACAAAATCATTTATTATGGACTTTGATGCCTCAAGACATGGAATTGGTGAAGTCTTAATTCAAGAATGAAGGCCCATTTCCTTTTAAAGAAACCAAATTAAAGTAAAAAAATTACTCAAACCCATTTATGAAAAATAAATGTTGGCCATACTACATGCAATTAAGAAACAATGCCCTTACCTAATAAGAAAACACTCCAAAGTAAAAGCATATCAATATAGTTTGAAGTACTTCATGGAGAAATGATTATCTTCATAAGAGAAAAAAAATGGGTCACAAATATGCTAGGTTATTATTTTCAAATTATCTACAAAAAATAAAAACATAATGTTGTGGTATATTCCCTTTCAAGAAAAGAAGAAGAAACAAAAGGTTCACTATGTGTTATTTTTATTTTGAAATATGATTGGGTGGAATAATAAAAGATAGAATGGAAGCAAGATCAAGAGGTATGGAAAAGGACCTAGTTCATTAGATAATTTTGTATGGATGAATGATTTGAGATGGTGTCATGATCACCTATATTTATGTAATAATTCCCAACTCAAACATAAGGTCCTTCAAGAATTGCACAATTCCCCTATAGGAGGACATTCAAGATTCTTGAAAACATACCATGGGATAAAGATGGATTTTTTATGGGAAGCTCCTAAAAGTGATGCTTAAAATTTTGTGTCTGAATATGTGGTTTTCCAATAGAATAATGGAGATACAATAAAGACACCAGGTCTCCTACAACCATCAACTATACCAATTCAATGTTGGGAAGAAGTTTCAATGGATTTTATTACAATTTTACCCAAATCTAAAGGAAACATTATCAACATGGTAGTAGTGGATCAACTGACAAAGTATGCCCATTTTGTCTCTCTTTCTTATCCTTTTAAAGCAAGTAGATTAGTTGGAACATTCATGGAAACAATTCAAAATCTACATGGAGTCCCCAATATTATTGTCCATGATAGAGATCCAATTTTCACTAGAAAGTTTTGGAATGAATTATTTTCTTGTTTGGCACGTAGGACAGACCCTAGGTTCATGAAATTAATCAACCAATAAAACCCCTATACACCGAACCTTCCAACATCACTTGTAAGAAAGTGAAGTCTCACCTGAGTTATCTAGAGGGGTCGTAGGAACCAATATTCTGCAATGATGAGGGGAAGTGAGGTAGTCAACATGTTCCTACTATGCATGGTTGATTATTTTACTGGGTGCACGGTTTCTATTATTTAGTAGTACTTAGCATGCAATATACCATTTGCACTACCTTACTCCACTAAAATTCATTCATTCATCATAAAAATAGGCTAACATGTACTAAAGAATTCATCTAGTGAACATAACCATCATACAATTTTTATTAACAATAGGCTAACATGTACTAAAGCATACATATAGTGCGCAAAAACATCATACATGTTTTATAAACCAATCATTCATATTAAGTGTGCGCAATAATAGAAGACAAACATATAACAACAACACACAAATACACCATATCTTAACATTGTTCACCCCAATCTAGGCTACATCCACAATTGATGGCTTCTTATTTCATTCCTTTATGATCCACATTACAACTGCACATTGTGCTTTTACAAAAGATGCATCAGTAAACATTACCCCAAACCTGCCCTAGTCATTTTGTTGTGATGTTATCCTTCCTTCCAAATGTCATTCATACATAAGTTTCCTAGAATCAATCATTTATTATTCATCTCTTAATGACTATTAGAAACACAACCTCTCTCTCCCCAAAAACCTTTTACATATTTTTACATAAGAGTAGGGATAAGCTTGTTAAAATATAATCACTAAGTTGGAAAAGTGTCCCCAAAATACTAATGGTCCTTAAGCGTTTTTCCATATTTTGCATGCCACTTCGCTTCTTTTTGCACAATTTGATTCCTTAGACTCTGCTCCATGTCAAACACTTTGATCTAGCTTCTAGTTGCTTCTTCATTATTTTGGCATAAATCCCAAATTGCCAAAAATTATCCAAAACGCCTCTCTAATAGTAGGCTAGAACCATTCATTGTGCCATTTCGTTATAATCATATCCTTTGTCTCCTATATATAAACCAAGGAGACTTAGTCTTAGGATCATCTTATCTTGTCTTTTGAATGGGATACATTGTAAATGGAGGTTTCTGGAACATACCCAGCCATAGAATTATTGGTCTATGGAACACATAAACTCTTGCGGAACATCATACAAATAAAAATTTAACAAACAATTACATTATGTGAATATACATATTTAATGCGGAAAGAACAATAAGCCTACACATACAACATATATAGGAAACACTTATAAATATTAGACATGTACAAATACAAAGTATGTAAATGAACATAGAAATGGTACTTATCTTTTTGTAGAATACCATCAACTGCGTGCAGACCTTCCATGACCCTCCCAGCCATAGACCACACTGCTCATCACACTCAGCAATGGGTAACCACTGAGTAGGGACTAAAATCCACCTAGGTAAAGGGATTCCTAGGCTAGCCTCAGACAATGGGATGCTACACAGTCAGTAAGGAAGGATTGGCAACCTGCCTCTTCATTCCACGAGCCTGACAACCCACCTATTCACTCTCGCTCCCAAATAAATAGCAACAGGCTTAGGTGAAAACAACAAAAGAATTTATTTAATGCACAAGTGATGGAAACAACAACCAACTTCAGGTTTGGAATAGGCATTTCTCATAATATAGAAGTTTAGCACAATCTTAGGTAGGAAAGGGTGCACTATGCGACCCAAGAGGATCATGAGTTTTAGCTAATGATAAGAAAAATCAGGATATGGCTCCAAACATGCGTGTGGGTTTCATAGGTGCGTGCATGCTCAAAGGTCTGAATGGAGGTAATTTATTCCTTCATGAGTGCATGTATGCATGGGAAGCATCTCCAAAATGGAAGAGAACCCCCCCAAAGAATGACAAGACTTTCCCACATAAAATTGCATGAATAAATATTTACACCAGACTGTCCAGGAATCTCATTCCTCTCCACTTCTTGTTTGCTCCTTTCTTGAAAGAAACTCAGGATAACATAGGTTATGTCCAACCTTAGGTTTTAGGAAATAATAATATAATATTATTACCTTAGAGATAAGCCCTCAAGCTTGGCCCTTTTTCCTATCCTCTTAGCCCCATCCCTTTCCCTACCTAGTGGAGCTTAGTCCCTCATTCTCTTTTATCATGGTCGGTGTACACAGATTGATGTATTATATTATTGATATGAGTATTTACATATACAAAAACAAGCTCTCTCGCCTTTAGTATCTAGGCTCTCCGACGTAATCATCACATAATCCTCCTAGCTTATAATCACTTCGCTCACCAGCCTATAAAACATGTTACATTTACAATTACAATTGGGGCTTGGTCTTGGGATATTACATGGAAGGTTTTGTTTATATTTGTTAACTTCTAAAATGGTTCACATATTTGGAATAGTGCCCCCCAAAAAAAATACAAGAGAAACCTCAATAAAAAATACTTTTGAAAAGTTGGACATGGTAGATCGATGTGTTTGAATTTTTTAACTTTCCAATTGACTCTCATATTTGGAATAGTTAAAGAGTCTTACAAAAGGACATTAGGAACCACAATGAAATAAATTATGGGAAATTGGACATTGTAAATCAATGTTATTTTAAGTAGACTTATGAAATCAACTGCCCTATTTAAAGAATGGTATTCATCCTTTTGGGGAGTTACATGTAAATAATGAATGAGAGTCATGATTATGTATGAATTTTACACTAGCGAGGGACAACAAGGATCACATTTATATTATTTTTTCTTAAGAAGGTGAAAAATTCAAACTTATGGTGTCGAGTAAGGTTTCCTGGGGAGATGGGAAACCGAATATGGAATGATTTGCAAAAACTATGGATACCTATGAAACATGGAAACGATATTATTAGATGGGAGAGGTTGGAACTTAGTTGTTTGACAATAATCTAGGCATATATTCCTTTAATTGAGTATTTAACTTTTGAGAGAAATGATATGGTGTGGGGTAAGGTTTAGAACTAGAAGCTTTTGTCTTTTGAAATAAATGTAGTTTGGTATAAGGTATAGAACTTGGATAGTTGGCCCAAGTTGTCTACATTATTATGGAAATTGGATTGGAAAAGTAATATTACATGGGATAACATACACAAACATGGTTTTATAAGACCCTCTCAATGTTTTATGTGCTTAGACAATTATGAAAATATTGATTATCTTGTTTGAGTTTTTTTCAAAATTATTGCATCCATTTTTAATTTGAAATTTTAGACCATACCACTATGGTCCATCATCAAGAACTATATCCAAATGGGATGTAGATTATTATCCTAAGGTAGCAAGATTTTATAGCCTTGTAAGTGGAAAAGGGGTATATTAAAATCATAATTAGGGGTAGACTAAAATCATAGTGTTGGGAATCATGGCATGGAGTGTAAGGATGGAAAAGAACCAACATACTATTTGTGGAAAAATAAAACCAATTCAATTTATTCAAGAGAAAATATAAGGGATATTACAAAGAACATATTCTCCGGAAAATTCAAAGGATATTACAAAGTCCATATTCTCTAGAGTCTGGAAATAAGGGATCACTTGTTTCTAAATAAATGATATATTTTGGCATAAGGTTTGGAACCTATACCACTTGTCTTTGATAATAAATGATGTAGATTAGGATAATGTTTGGATCTTGGATATTTGGCCTAAGGTTTCTATACTCTTATGGAAATTGGAATGGAAAATTAATCTTACATGGAATAACATATTTTTGGGGTAAGGCTTGGAACCTATACCACTTCTCTTTCATAATAAATGATGTAGGTTAGGCTAAGGTTTGGAACTTGAAGATTTGGCCTAAGGCTTCTATACTCTTATGAAAATTGGAATGAAAAAGCAATCTTACATGGAGTAACATCTACAAACATGGTTTTGTAATACCCTCTCAATATTTTATGTGTTTATATTAGGGTAGTTGCGAGAGGTATTAACCTCTACATGTAACCCTGACAAGACTAGAATATTATGGGAAGCAAGAGAAACCCTAAAACATTGGATAATAACCCTAGGAGACAAGTCAGCTCAAGAGAATATTTATAATTGAGTTATTAGCCTCCAGAAGTAGAAGTTGGCCCAATTAGGTCACTTGTAGGATTATAAATAAGAGGGATCTAGATCTCATTTGACACACTCACTCTCACAACTACATAAGACTAGTAGTGCACAAGTTTAGAGAGGAGTTGCACTTGCAGTTGCTACAACTAGAATTTTGGTTTTGGCTTCGAATTTCTCTTGTTTATGGTTTGGACTTTCTTCTTGGTATGGTAGGCATGGATAGAGGTACACTACCTTGGTTGGCTATTGGTTCTAGGGTATGCTTCCATAATTATTCTCTCTGTCAAGGTTAAGGTGCTTGGGGGTGGCATTTGTTCCTATGGTTGGGTGACAATATTGAGATATTTTCTATGGTGAAATGAGCACACATATTTTTCTAATAGTTTATGGGTCCACACTATCTTCAGACAGTCTAACCGCTGGAAGATAGATTGGGAGAATTTTCTTAGTTACAGTTGGAGTTGCAGTCAAAGTTTTGTTGCAGCAACCAAACCCTAACCCTATTGTTAAGACACCTTAAGTGAATATCTTGACCTAATTCCTAGAAATCGTAGTGCACCCTAAACTTCCGCTCCTCTCGGTACTCTAGCAAGCCAAGACGTCAAGTTTGATTTTTTGGTCAAAGTCAAAGTTTTACCAATTCAATGTCAAAGGTTGACTTACTGTATGAAGTCATAAAACAAGTTAGAAGGGGATTCTAACTTCAAATCATGGAAGATAAGGAAATTCCTCATCCTTTCCAAGAATACAGTGTTGGATATCGTGAAAGGAAAGATCATGGATTCGTAGTTTGAAGCGGGAAAAGAGAAGGAACCTCAAAACATTACAGTTATGTAGAATTTCAAGGTCAATGACATCAATGATATGATTATCATAGTGGAATCTATAAAACACCACCTAATACCCTACATTTCTCAACTTGAGTCATCTAAGAATATGTACAATGTCCTAACTAACCTCTTCCGAGTCATAAACATTGGACAAGTAATGATTCTAAAGAATGAGCTTCGTGACATGAAAAAAAATGATGATGATAACATAACATAATACTTTGTGAGAATATATCAGTTAATATATCAAATAAACGCTATTGAAGAAATCATTTCAGAAAAGGAACTGGTAAATATAGTACTCAATGGCCTTCCTAAGACATGGGATGCATTTGTCGCAAGCATGAACACAAGAAAGGAGTATCCCATGTTTGAAGACATTTGGACTTGTTGTGCACAATAAGAATCAAGGATTAACACACAATATAAATCCCAAAATAGATATGATGATCAAGCCTTCACAGTAAAATTCAAGAATTTCATAAATAAGAGGAAGTTTGGCTTAAGGAAGAAACCAAATCAAGAAAAGGATATGTCAAAAATACAATGTTTCAACTGTTGAAAATATGGTCAGTACAGGAACCACTATCCTGAGTTAAAGACAAGGAAACAAACAAAACAATAGTTTCTCAAGAAAGGTAACACTCAAAGAATGCCAAGTCGGATAAAACAAACTTCTTCTTCTAGTAAAGGTAACAATATTCTTCTATTGCATATTTCATGTACATGCCATGCATATCTATTTATTAGAATAAAAGATGGTCAATGAAACAATACCTATGAAAGAATAAAAAGATAAGGATTTTTATTATGATGACTAAAAGAAGATGAAGTACGTTGGAAAATTCCTGATGAATCTATTATATAAGTAACAACTACCAGATAGGCCGAAATCAAAATCAAACCTGAAGAGACACAGAAGGAGTCAAATTAGAAAGAAGTCAGTAATCAAGAAGAAATTAGAATAAGACTTGTGACACCTTGCAAAAGGAAATAAGTATGCAAACAGAAGCATGGACTCTCTTAGATGGAGGGAGATGATTACAGAATTTCAAAAGAAGATCATGCATTGATGCACAAAGTGAGGATTAGGAGGGAGCTAATCCTAAATGATATGATCCATTGAAGAATCCATGAATATTATGAATTATCTGTCCATGTTCCCATTTAAATTAGCATCCATCATAGGCAACATGTGTTTAGTTTGACTCTAGAAGAAGTATTCTACGAAAAGAAGTCTTAAGTATCCTTAGTTGTCCATCTACATCCATGTTCCTACGATGAAAGGAACAAGTTGGAATATTCAATAAGGAAGGGCAAGGAATATATAGAAGACTCCATGAACCCAAAAGATAAAGAGAACATGAGAAAGAACATAAAGATTCCATGAAAGAAAGAAAATCCAAAACAACAAGTTATTATACCAAGAATCATAAGACTACCATATTGGTTTGAACCCACTAGAAGAAATCAACCAGAAGAAATGGAAGTTGTGATGAAGAGAAATGTGTGTAATAAAAATGTGAAAAATACTTATGAATGGAAGCATTGCGATATTTACAGCTAGAGGTTCTTCCAGAAGAAGGGATAAGACTATGATGATAGCTTGTTCCAATAAACCAGATATACCTCTTGCAATATCCATGGATTGAAATTTACATGTAAACGACTCTTCTCCCCAATAAACAAAAATTGAGAAAGAAGCTTATACCAAAAAGAGACCCATGTATGAAAATGGAAGAAGACCTTGTATGGATTCAAGAAACTTGATGCAGAGTATCTCATATACAACAGAAGTGTGGAAAAAAAATCCTAGGAGAGAAAAAGTGTATCATAATGGTTACTTAGAAGTTTGGGATGATGGATAGAAAATCTATGAATAACTTCCATGATAACAAATATAAATAATTTGAAGAGACTCTAATCCATTAGACCCTTCTCTATATTGACAATTGATTGTCTCATTAATGTATTTGGAGAATACTGAACTGGATATTTTTTTTGTGGGACATTTAAATTATGACATACAAGTGCATGGATTTATCAATTCAGATTGCACAGGGAGTGCAGATGATAGAAGAAGTGCTACTTGGATATGTTTCAATTTGAGATTTTCCATGATGTCATGGGCTAGCAGGAAACAAAATTCTATTGTAATCAACACTACATAAACAATGTATATTTTAGCTTGTGATGCTTGTGTAGAAGCAATATGGCTCCAACTATGTGAAGCTTTCAGAGAAACCGTGTTCCATGAAATTTCAAAGTACATTGAGATCAAGAATTATATTATCCATGATAAAGTCCAAAAGATAGAAGTGGTTCTCCAGTATATCTCGAAAGATGAGAAAATAACAGATATTTTGGTAAAGACTATATCCAAGACGCAACATTTAGTACTTAAGTTAGAAGTTGGGGTTCATGGAGACGACTTCCTTATTGAAAAAGGAAGTGATTTCTCCCAAGTTGGGAGGGAGCACTCATATGTTATTGATTTATCGACAGTCATTTTCCAGTTTCGAAAATGGTCCACATCGGGCAGTTCCTTTCCAGTCCGCAAAGTGGTTCGAGATTTCTAACGGATAGTCATTTTCCAGTTTGGAAATGGTCGAGATCGGATAGTGATTTTCATAGTGAAAATGGTTTGATAGATTGTTGATGTACCATAGACAATGATTCCCCTTGTGGCCAGTGTGGGGGAATGGTCTAGGACAATAATTCTTATTGGTAGTCACTCTGAGTATTGGGCAAGAAAAATAGTTTGCCTCTCAATGAAGTCATTATTTTGAGGTTCATAATTGTGAGTCATTTTGAAGGATGGTCCATTATAGGAGGTTGGTGTTGGACAGTCATTTCCATTAGGAAATGGCCCGAACATTCATTCCCTAGGGTAGACTCATTCTCTCTAGGTTGCACTATGATTAGTTCTGGAGGAATGGCCCAGTTAGGTGAATGGTCCAGGTTCAACAAGTAGGGATGATAATTCCCTGGGGTAGACTCATACTCTCGAGGTTGCACTATTATTAGTGCCGGAGGAATGGCCCAGTTAGGTGAATGGTCCATGCTAAAAAATCAGGGACAATTGTTCTTCTATGCTTGGGAAGAATATTCCAGATATCCCATGGCTAATGTTTTACTATCTAAGGGAATATGTTCCTCCAAATCTCATAGATGTGAGTGGAAGAATGGCCCAGATGACTCTTTTTTTATCATGATATTATTTTATGTAGGTTGATATCAGATGGTAAGAATTTTTTGGAGATTGTATGTCTCTGGACAATATTTGTATGCTACTGTGGTGGATATGTTCCACTAGTAGTGATTGTGTGTCATTGGTTAGTAAGCATGTGATACTAGGATTGGTTGTGTAACACTGTATAGTAGTTTTGTAATATTATGGATAGACACAATTATGTTCTATTGGATGGAATTTTTATGATTTCCATTAAGACTATCACTAGTTTTTGAGACGATTTCCAGCTAAATGGATAATCAGTATGTCGATGGAAATACATTATCCCTGTGGAAAATGGTCCAGGACAATCATTCTTCTAGGACATATGTCCAGATTAGAAGAATGATTCGTGTATCACTATGTGGAGTGAGTAACTTATTCATCATCATGTCTGATTACTCAGAAGGATTATGGATTCAAGAGATGATGTAGTTGATACTATCAGATGATATTGATATTGATGATGGTGCTCATGATTTGACTATGAGATATCCTGTGTGGCTATGATGATGCTATTGGTTGAATGGTATGTTTTTTCTCAAGACCATTTCCTTTAATACCTCCCTAAATAGGAGGGAGTGTTGATATTATGGTATCTTCGAGAGGTATTAACCTCTACATGTTACCCTGACAAGACTAGAATATTCTAGGAAGCAAGAGAAACCCCAAAACATTGGATAATAACCCTAGGAGACAAGTCGACTTAAGAGAATATTTATTATTGAGTTATTAGCCTCCAGAAGTAGAAGTTAGCCCAATTAGGTCACTTGGAGGACTATAAATAAGAGGGTGCTAGAGCTCATTTGACACACTCACTCTCACAACTATAATACCAGTAGTGCACAAGTTTGGAGAGGAGTTGTAGCTGCAACTGCAACTGACATTTTGGTTTTGGTTTGGAATTTCTCTTGGTTATGGTTTGGACTTTCTTCTTGGTACGCTAGCCATAGAGAGAGGTACGCTACCTTAGTTGGCTATTGGTTCTAGGATTTTCTTCTGGAAATATTCTCTTTGTCATGATTAAGGTGCTCCGGGGTGGCATTTGTGCCTATGGTTGGGTGACAATATTGAGATATTGTCTATGTTGAAACAAACACATCTATTTTTCTAACATTATGTTCTTATAATATTTTAATTTCATGTCCTTATCGATGATACATATGGAACTAGATCCAAATGGTATGCATGTGACTATCCCGAGGTAGTGGGATATAATAACATTCCTTTTGTTAGTGTACAAAGGGTAATTCTAAATCATAACTAGAAGATAGACTATGAAATCTAGTGTTGAGATTTATGACATGGACAATATGGCCAGAAAGGAACTGATATATTTTTGATGAAAAGTAAAACCAATCCATTTAATTCAAGGGAGAATCATAAGGAATATCAAAGAGACCATCTTCTATAAATTTTGGAACTAAGAGTATTGATGGGCATAGAAGAAGCAAGCTCAATCCAACATTTTAGGGAATTGATCTTATCGAGTTTATTAGATTCACTACATACCAATAATATATTATTACTCCCCTCCCAATTGCATGGTTCCTCCCAAGTCCACCCTTCAGCTAGTGTACTTCTATGTTTTCTCAACCAATATATTTTTAATCTAAAGACCAATCCAATACAATTTATTCAAGGGAAAATAGTAATGCACATTATAGTCACAATCTTCTTCTAAATCTTGGAAACAAGAGGATTTCATGAGCATCCAACAACAAGTTTAGTATATCATTTTGAGATACTGATCTTACCACTCTATTACATTCACTACATGTCAATCCTATAACATTAATCCCATCCCCAATTGGATAGTTACCACAAAATCCACCCTTCATCTAAGTTGAACTTTTGTGCTAACTCAAAAAGTAATATGGGTTGTGTAGGTCTAAGTTGAACCTTATGGAATGAAGTAGGAAACATAATATAATGCATAGAACTTTGGCATGTCCAATGATAATGGAGCAATTATCATGTCTTTCCAAAATTGAGTAGAAATTGTTCAATCTATGGGCACTTAAATTTTGATAATCTCCTTCAATTATCAAAATTTAGTCATACATTGGAGGTTATATGCTCCTCATTAGGATAGCCTCTAACTACTTAAAGGATTTGACTTTTTCATATTAAGTTCTATTCATTGACTAGGGAATTATGAAATTAGGAACACATTGGTAGATGCATTGGATAATGCTCTCCTTTATGATATCCTCTAGATAATCAAAGGATTTATTCAGTTCTCAAATAAAAAAGGAGAAACTAGCTAAAAAAGAATCTATGGAAGTCACATATGGAAGTCACATAACCAAAGGCCTATGAAGAAATCTAAATTGTTGTATGAAAAATAACTACATGATTTGGATCCATAGGGAAGGAGAAGGCATATGAAGAAACCTAAATTGTTGTATGAACAATAATTACATGATTTGGATCCAGGAGAAGGAGGAGGCGTACTTGAACTATGATTACCAATAGAGTGTGATATAAAGTGGGGAAGTATGTCAAAATTGAAGAGGTATATGGTTAAAATTATAATTATAATAATCTCACCACTGTGACCCTTTACATAATAATCATGATAGGGTTAAAGTTTATGTAATGTGGAATAGATTGTCATCATATTTAAAGAAAGGTATATGTGTCACATAGTCTACATCATGATTCTTAATGTAACATGAAAATTTTCTATAACTCGTTGAACAAAGACACTATGAAGAGGAAGAGACCTGTTATAAAGGGTGTGACATTTTGAGAAAAATCAAAATTTGGATACCCTTTTGCCATTACTCTTAGATTAAAGAAAGGCACTACTAAGAGGAATAGACACATCATGAAGGATTTTATACCATTTCTCCATTACCACTACCATGGGTACATTATGTTAAGCCATGTCCATAATATCAATCAGAGAGTTATTGAAAAATACCATTGCTTTGGAGGAGTTCTGGATTTTTTTTAATCTTTACATGACATAGTTTATGTTGATTCAACCCTGACTGTTGATTCAACAAAAACATGTTACCATATGTTGATTCAACGATGGATTTTACCCAACCAGTAAGCACTCCTACATTCATATCCAAGTATATTATATAACTCCGAGAAGGATGACCAACGTGCAATTAGACCTTTCTAAAGTATTACGACATAGCCCTAGCAACATTACTTTCTAAAGTTTATATGGTCATTTATATAACTCCGAGAAGGATGACCAACGTGCAATTAGAACTTTCTCTTAAAGTGTTAAGACATAGCCATCTATAGCCTTCATAAGAAAAACAACTTTATATAGCATGTCCTCAACCATCCCATTTTTCTCTCCCTAGTAAATTTGCATTGTCTCATGGTTTTTGAAGGGATAAGTGGCTCATCTACAGATGACATGAGGAGCATATCAACAGCAACACAAATCTCTGATTTCAATTTACAAGAGCATCCTTTTCTTCTAAAATGCAAGGAAGCAATTTAGGTGTGATTTCAATTTACAAGAGCTAAGAGGGAAAAGGACATCTCTTTTTCTCTTCTAAAATGAGAGGTGGCAATTTTGTTTGGTGACTCAAGGAGCAAGAATGAATGAACTTGTTAACAAATTTATCCTTAAGAGAAATCCTTTATAAAGTCAAATCTTTTGGACATGAAATTCATTTTCAAGCATCTTCAGTTATTGTATAGATTAGTTCTCTTAAAATTTGAGAGAACAACCATAACATACAAATAATAATTTCTATTACACAATATTACATGTATATATAGTTGGAATCAGATCCAATTATCTCCAAACATAAAAATAATTATTGAAAAAATCTTTCAACAACTTTCTATAAATCTTCAACAAATCCAAACCTATTTATTATAAACATTATTCCAACAGGTTCAACAATATAAAATAAGAAAATTTTCAAGGTTTCAATTTTCACCCTCTGCCTACCTTGATTCGATTCTCAGCGTTTGTTTTCAAGCATCCATCCGAAGATATTTGATATTTGACAAGATAGAGGAAAAAAAAATTGCGGCATAGTGAAGCTGATGGATCGTACTCATAAAAACTGCAAATGTTATATTTTGTTTATCTATATGTCGATGAAGCACTTATGGATCATAACTAAAATACCACCTACGGAAATCCATTACACCAAGGAAAAATACTTTTACCAAATATTTATTTTTTCCAATTTTACAAGAAGTTAATAGCTTGAATTTTTGTAAAACGAAACAATTTTGAATGAAATACAAACTTGGAAATATTTAAGCACAGATGACTGCTAAGCCAACTTACATGACATCCAGGAAAAACCATGGTGACTCCTCCTCCTTGTCTGATTGTTGCGTCTCACAGAGTTGCCA
>ML830118.1:71295-105384 GCA_009831015.1 Picea engelmannii | reverse complement strand
GATAACACTGAGTTTGTCAACAACGGTAAAATCTCTCACTTATTTCTCTTATGTCTCAAATTTAGATAGCAATAATATAAAACCGTCTCAGATAGAAAAAGGGCCAGGTCAAAGTAATCCATATTTTTGTTTTTCGTTTCTGATATTCATGTTCTTATTGCAGCTCTTATTTTGTGGACTGAAATGAGGCAGCAATGGGTTGAAAATCGACCTCGGAATAAGGCTAGGAAGTTGGGTGAACGTGTTTTAAGGTATATTTTATGGTTCATTGAGTGAATTACTTCAGTTTGCCAACTTCAGTTTTCACAAAAATGTTGTGTTGTCTGCAGCTCGAATACAAGTTACGAGAGTTTACTCGAAACCAAAACGCCATTTTCTCGACGCATCCCTCTTCCTGTAAGTCTACTCAGATTATCATTTTATTTTTAGGGCACTGTAATTATTTTGGAAGCATGCAATTCTAAGGAATTTGAAATTGCATGGTAGCCACAAATGCCTGAATTAGTCTGCTCTGTTACTGTTACAGGAAATGATCGAATTTCTTGTAAAAGTTTGGAAGGAGGAAGGATTATATGAAAAAGCCTAGTTGGCCTAGACGTAGAGAAGATAGAAATAATAGCTAAATGTTAGATTCAGAGATGATCAAAATACTAGTTATATTTATATTTAAGAGGTTATGTACTCACTGATTATTATTATTCGTGAACTCAAGGATTCTGCTGGAAACATATTAAAATCTCATCTATATATAAAATATAAAATAATTATTATACAGAGAAGGTTTATTATATTCAAAATTTCTAATATTTTGGATTGTTTAATGATTATACTTCAGAAAGATGATGTTGAAATGGAGTGTTTTGTTATAATATTTTGGATTGTTTGATACCTCAAAAAGATGATGTTGAAAATGGAGTGTTTTGTTATAAAAAAAATTATTGTTTCATGATGATACCTGAGAAAGATGATGTTGAAATGGATACCTGAGAATGATGATGTTGAAATTGAGTGTTTTGTTATTTTATTTTGTTATCTGGTTAATTTTATTAAGTTTAAGCCATCTGATTATGTTTGAAAATTATTTATGCATAGTTAAAATTGTAATATGCATGTATGGCACTTAAAAATATTAAGTTAATGTAAATGTGTTTTCAATTTTTGTATTTTTTATTTTTGGATTAGAAATGTCTATTATTTGGGGGGTTAATATTTCAATTATTAGCTAAGAAATCATGACCTAAAAGTGGATCGAAGCAACTGCATATATTGTATGTGTCAATTGTCACACCTTCGCACTCGAGGGCCGATTTCTGTCGAACCCGAGGAAACCTTTGCACGCCTCTGTTACCTTTCTGGAGGCCTAGGCCCCATAAAAACTATCTACCTGAGATTGTCCCTTGAACCGTAGGTCCTTACACAAGATTAGAATTCTAGCTCTTCGAAACTGGTATGAATTCTTAGTCATCACACAGTCTTTATATTAAAAAATTTGGGTCACTTTCTTGGTGTTTATAAGAAGAGAACATAAACAATTAATTATTAATAAATAATAAATTATATAGGAACATAAATAATAATAATTTAATTCATAAATATATTAGCAATGAGTAGTGCAAGCTTCCCAATTCCAACTCATTTATTTAAAATAATATTATTATAAATATTTGTTTTAATTTTGAATTTTAATAAATAAACATATTACAATTAAATTTGGTATTGTAATATTTAATATATATTCTGAATATTTATTAATGGATAAAATATAAGAGAGATTATAAGAAAGTCACACATTACTATGTTACAAAATACTATAGGTAATGGAGGTAAAATTGCAATATAATTTGACAAAATGTTAATAGGCTTGGATTTCTTCTATTGTTGCCAAATTTTGTTTGGAGTGGTAATCACTATATGGAAGAAAACATCACTTCTTTATACTAATTATCATTCTTGTGATTTGGGTACTTTTTTATACTCAATATTTATGGTCTTTATCATCATAGCGTGGCATATTAGGATAAAATGTTTGGTATGGATATGTTAAAGAAAAGTAATATCATCATTGGGTTGATCTCAACTTCTCCTTAGGTAGATGAGAAATGGCCACCTCTTAAATAGAGGTCAATCTGTGACATAGAGCCTACCTGACTTGATAGAAAACATGAGGAGAGTGAGAATGTAGAAGTCAAAGTGGTCAAAAAAAGTCCTCCACCTCACTATAACCCTCGTTTGACTGATCTAATAGACCCCATTCTCATTTAGCTTAGGGGACAATTCAATGAGCCTTTTTCTTTGTTCAATGATCCTCACACAATGTCAAGTCCAAGTGTTATGTCCAGTATGGTTGAGCCTTCAGGGTCATCAAAAAGTGTCATGGAAAGCACCTATGTGATGTCCTCCCTTCCTTCTATCAATGACATACCTACACCATATTTGCATGCTTCATCAAGTGTCTCCATTTGGGGGATGCCACCATTGACTACCTTTCCTTCCATGAATGTACCTAGGATTATCACACCCGTCACATCTGTTGCAATGCCCACATTTGGATTTTTGTCGAAAATGTTGAATGTTAGTTTCCCTTTTGGCTAGAATATGCCTAGCGGATTTGGAGTTACTCCTAGTCAATATGGAGGTAGAAATTTTTTTAGGGGAATCAACATCCCATGGGATAGCATGTTTATTCTTGGAACATCTAATCCTTCTGTGTATACCTCTATCTCTTGAGGCACACCCCTTGGGGGAAATTATCATCTAGGAGATAGAAATCCTCCCAGTTCTACCTATGTTCCTAGGGGGAATCCCCTTGAGGGAGGTTATGTTCAATGGGGTGGTTACCCTTTCATATATACATCTAGTCCTAGGAATTATTTCCCTGGGAATAGTCATGTTAAGGGCGTTAGTAACATTATGGGACGATTTTTTCAGGAGTGCTTCTAGTTTGTTGACCTTGGCATTAATTGTAGCAAAGTTTTGATCATTAACAACTTGAGTTTGCTTGAATTTGCTTTGCAACTCATCACACAACATTTCCAAGTGATCAATATGGGTTTCATAATCTTAGTTACAGGTCACCATTTGGATGGCATGCATAAGAAAAATGGTTACTAGAGGGTGGGGCTAGCAATTCCACACAAAAATACTTATTGGAGAGTTGTACCAATGTAGGTAGATTTTTGGGCCTATTGAGATAGGAAGCTAGTAATATGGCAAGTCGGTCCACAAAAAAAGGCTTATGGGAGATGGGGACCACTTCAATTAGTGTGACACAAGGATTCTATTAAGGTAGGTCCCAAATAAGGGTGTTGATCATACCACTTTATACTCTCTTTTTAATTTTTTATTTTTACTCCTATGGATTTATACTCCCACCTAAAGAATAAAATGTTAATGGAATGCTCAAATTCTTAATATTGAAGATTATGTAGGAATTTTCCTCACCCTTAGCAGGAACAAGGTTTCCAGTGACTGATTGCTCAGTTTTTCAATATAGCTCCATGTTTTATAACTTTCCCATACCAGTAGCAAGGACTAGGATTCAAGGGTCCTAAGGACAAGGGAGTGCATGTGCTATAGCTCTCTAATATATGTGTGGGGTCCAACAATAGTAATCAACCAATATATTAGGGCTCTAACTAAGGAGGTTCAATCGTACCCTTATCTGTACTACCCAATTACCTAAGTACTAGAGAGTAATCTTCCCGAGTGATATTATCAGTGCCACTATAGTAGTCAGGTGATCAAACAACTAATCTAAGTTGGTCTCAGGACACCTATGTCGGGACTTCCTATATACCTGAGGGTACATGGAAATTAAATTCCATATACAGATGTTGTATGATGAGGTACTACTCGAAGGGGTACCAAAATGCATTACAAAGGTTTCCAATCAGGTGAAACCTCTTGTATTTAATGCATGTATGCTTCCCCGGCCGCAAATTTACCCACTAAATGATAGATCTCTATGTTATTTATAGATGATGGAATACATCTCTAGCCTAGAAAAAAAAATCGTTAAAAAGGTGCCTTGAAAGTTCTCTAATACCACTTGTGATGTGCCAATTAGAAATATTCATAGTAGAAATTACAGATATTATTGAGATCTATTGTTGAAATAAATAGAATTACAAACACAATACACAATATGAACCAGAATATTATACCTTCATTGATATGGAAGTAATGTTCAATTTCCTCTTCAAGGGGGAAACCTCCAACAGAGCAAAGCTTAGATTACAAATGATTTCCTAGACATATTTTACAATGCCTATACATATTTATATAGTACTTTCTATCCCTTAAGAACATTCCAGAGAAGGGACTTTCTAGTAGGCGGAACCTTATAGTAAGCCTTCTTACAATATTTGTGTTCACACAACTACATGGGCCTTATTTACTAGTGATGGCATCCATACAAAGAAATACATAGTAATATATCTATTTAGGGGGTTAAAGAGGTTAGGAACCTAACACATAACTTCACCTTATCCCAATTTAGAGATCATCCACGGTTTCCAAAGCAAACCCTCCTATCATCATTAAAATTGTTCAAAATTTTGATTGTGTCCGATGACTTTGTTGTTTTTTATTCTCTTCAAGCTTTGTGTCGAACCTTGGAAGGCCAAATTCTTTAATCAATCCAAATATTTGAATCAGTCCCTCCCATCTCCAAAATTCTTGAAATCTTGGTGCGATTTGGCAATCAATCCTGATATTCAAATTTTAGCCTCCCTCATTGAAATATAATGAGAAGGGGTCTTGATTTTTCAATCGATCCCAAGTTTCAAATTGGCCTCCCTTGCCACCAATTTTTGTTTACTTCTTTGATTTTATTTGAATCCTCCATACAACCTTCAAACTCTTTCTCCCAAATGAGAAGCCTTGCTTTCAAAAATATTTGGATTTCAATTGTAATCAGCGATATTTTCAAAATCAAGTCTCCCTTCCACTAACCTTGTAATGTGTGTAAATTCCTGATTGTTCAAAACATTCAAATAGGTCCTCCTCGTGAAATCCTACTCCAATTCCATGATCAAGCTTGATGGCTAGATCAATCCCTCCCTCTCTGAAAGATAGTGAGAATCGACCATGGTTTTTCAATTTTCCCTAGTTCTTAGATCACCCCCTTTGCTTTCAAACTCTTCACATGTGTGGACTTTTAAAAGTTTGAATTGAATTCTTCAATATATACATGACACGTGTGCATTATTTCACTTTTGAATCACATCTTTTCTTGTCTTAATTCAAGAGCACCATATCCCAAACCACCATCTTTTGAACTTACAAATAAATTCAAGCTTGTCATTTGGGTATTTGAATTAAAAGTTTGAAGTCAAATGTAAAGCTCATTTGTTCGAGTAGTCTTTGCACTGAAGTAACGGTTGGTTTCCCCTTGTAATGCTTGACACTACATAATAATTAAGTAATGTTATAGCCAAGAAATAGCTATCTATCCATCAACTTCGCTAAGTAGGTACTGTATTCTAAAATACTCTTAGAGTTCGCTTAACAAGTTTTGTTTTTTAAATGATCTAGTTAGATGCATCATTTTATTGTATATTGCGGTGATATCCATCTACATTGATTTTTTTCTTTGTTTGAATCTAGTTATTGATTGCATGCATCCCAATAGATTTATTCTTCCCTCCCTCAAAAAAAAATTGGTTCTGAGTGAGCCACTTGCATGAGCTTTGATTTTCTTTGTTTTTCCTTGTGAAATGATTTTGAGAAATATCGGGTTCAAACTGTAAATATCAGCTGAAATTCAAAATATCTACATACTACAACAGCATGTGCCTTAATTCAAGGTCAACATCACCATCCTTAAAACTAGTTTTCCTTTCAAAATGCTAGAAGGAAGCTATTAATTCGTTTAATTATTTTTTGAGCTAAACCATGCATGCCCTATTTATATGTTGCGCTAACATGCAGGAATTTTTATATGGATACCAAAGAATATGGTAGGAGGAAGAAAGGCATGAAAGAGATACCAATATTAGGAAAACCGAAGGATCCAATTGATATCATAAATGTTAAAAAGAAACAACACCAAGAAGCAAGAAAACCCCCATAGTATCGAAATCATCAATTAAAAGGGAGAAGAAGTTTGTCGAGGGAAAGCAACCAATCGTGAAGCTCAGGATGATAAAGATGTTCAACTGCACATTTATGTAGACACCTCATAGACTACTAAAGTTAACGAAGCCCGCACACACAATGAACTATTCCATTTGATTAAATATTGAAAATGGCTTAGGGATGATGATAACTTGGATGGAAAGGAACAAGAACTCACCATAGCACAAAATATGAAAAAATATTTCATAGATAATGTACCAACCAGATGTACAGTAATTCCCTATATACAAATGATTAGATATTTGATATAGCATACAAATTTTAGCACAAGGAGAATTTTGAATGACCATGGGAATTGTGTTGGATCATTCACATCAATAGATTTTGAAGCTTACTATATGATGTGAAAGTTTGAAATCTACTTCACCAACAAGTGACTAAGTATTTACTCATGACCATAATTACTATGACATCCTTTCTAGTTGGTATTAGGAAAGGAGGACTTTCAAATATTTAAGCAATAAGGATTTCCCCAACATACATCTTCAGACAAGATACGCATGGACAACCTAATTGGTAAGTAGGATCAATGGAGACGCAACTCATGTGAGGATAGGTTGAGTGCTATTGATGTATGAGATAACTAAAGGAGGAAAAAATTTCAACTAGGCTACTTCCATCTCCAATTCATTGGAAAAATCTATAGGAAAGGATCAATTAGTCGCATTCTCAAGGACCCCAAAGTTTTACATGTATTCCTACCTATTAGGTGTGGTTTATGCTTCCAACAAACTCATGGCATTAGGTCAATATTGGTCCCCAAAGAATCCCATGTTAATTTATATTCCAAAGACTTATGGAAGAGTAGTTGTAAATTTTGATTTGTCTGTATTTGTGATGGCTTCCTAATGCCATTGTATGAGCTCATATTTTGTAAACCCTTCCCAAGGATATGTCAAGAATCTATAAAAACATTGAAATACATTGGAGATTGGTAAATAGTTGAATACTCACCTATATCAGGATCTATGGTATTACTCAGGCACCTCATAGAATTCCAATTTATGTGTCAAATAGGTTGATCATTAAGGAAATTGGATACCAAACTTCTCTACATGGTTGTAATGCAAGCCTAATGAAACATCAAAAAATGTTGTGCCTAACTTGTCCACTATATATTAGCATGTATGGACTAGAAAATTCTACTTGTGTTGGGATCGAAGGAGAAAATGATGAGGAATATTGTTTCAAACTAGAAATAACTCATATGCATGATCCCTTGAGAATTTTATTGAAAATCATAGAGTTGAGATGAATATCTTCATCCCCTACTAGCATGAAAAGAATGAAGCTAAAAAACCTTTAATAAGAGAATTAACTTATGAAGAGGTTTTAGATAATTTGCAAGTTATTGTTGAGGAGAAAGAGAGAACAAAGAAAGAGGAATATGAAAGGGTTGTTGTTGAGATATTATCCATTAAAGAGAAAATAAAAGAATAATAAAAAATAAGACTAGAAGCATTAGAGAAGGCCAAAGTATAAACTAAGGAAAAAAGAAAAGAAAAGGCGCATAGAAAAGATGCCAAGAAAGAGGAATTGGCAAAGAAAAAAGAGCCTAGTGTTAAAGCCAAAGCTAAATTATCAGTGAAGAAGAAAGAAGCAGAAAGGAAATCAATAGAAGATTTAGAGGCCAAGAAAAAAGAAGAAGAGAGTGTTGATATTATGGTATCTGAGGGAGGTCTTTACCTCCACGTGTAAACCTAACGAGGATAGAATACTCCGAGAAGAAATAAGAAACCCTAATGAGTTGGCTAATAACCCTAGAAAACTTGTCGGCTCAAGGAGATAATTTATATTAGGTTATTAGCCTCCAAGAGAAGAATTCGGCCAGAAATAATAATATATACTGAACAGACAGATACCCAAAATGAGAAGTTGGCCCGGGCAATTAGCTAGAATTAGTATAAATACAGGAGGTCAGTTCTCATTCTGGCAGACAGTCTCAGAATTGTAGAGCAGCACTTGTGCGCACTGCAGTTGCCCAGTTTTTGCGTAGGTTTGGAGGACAGTTATCGTTGCAACTGCTACAACTAGCAGTTACGCTTGGACTATCTCTTGGTTAGGGTTTGGACTATCTGATCAGCTCTTGTTGATGTTGTTGAAGGAAAATCTCCCTGCAGACAAGTAGATCTCCTCTTGAGAGCTAGACTCTTAACTCTTAAGACAGAAGACGTTTAACGTGGACACTAACTTCCTTTCAGATCTATACAAACTAATGTATGAGGAGGAAGGAGAAAAGAAGTACCTTTTATCGGTGCTTGTCCCTGCATGCTCCTCGATGAGCCCTGTAGACAAACAATAGTACAACCACTTCCTACTCTATTGATATTAGCTTGAAGTAGATCTATCTATCAGAGACAAGTTCATGTGAGATTAAACACAAACTAGAAAGAAACAGGCCAAGCGTGTCATATTGATGAGAACAATGACAGAAGTAACTTACAACCGTAGATGCGAATGCAAGAGCTTCGTCAAGTCCCCTTTGTCTAACCCTTGCTCAAAAGATCCACGATCCGGATAACAGCAACTTCACTGATTACTCTCCTCCAGTTCACTGTGTGTTTCCTATGAGATCATAGGTTTCATGCTTCTGATTCTTCCTTTTCTTGTCCACCATGATAGAGCATGTTTATATAGGTTTAGAGAGGCCTAACCTCTTGAGGTATCTTTAGGGTAAGATGAGGATTTTCCTCCTTGAGTCAGGGATCTTCCCTAAGATCATGGTTGAACCAGGAGTTTGAATGCAACTGCCTTCCAAGATTGAAATATCTTCCCCTTATTCTCCTCAACAGATCAACTGTTGCCCGGAATAGGTAGCGCTCCCTCAAAAAGGCCATTAGAGCGCTATAACGCTCCCTAGTAGGCTTTAGGGGGGCGCCAGCACTCTTGAAATCCATAGTTCTCCTTCAGAAGGGTTGTTTGGTGTTATAACGCTCCCTAACACTTTATAGGGGAGCGCCAATGCTCCTAAGAGTGATATAGGGGAGCGCTCTCTTCTAAAACCTTAGATTGAATGCTTCTTTCAAGTGGCAAGAGGTTCTTAACTTCAGTTAGCCATTCCTCTTCCTTCAAATCAAGTGTTTGAGGCATTTTAAGTGTCTCCTTAGTGTCGTCATAAGTATGACATAGGCATCATGGCAGTATGCTTTGCTTGACACTTGCAACACTTGCGACACGTGTGAGCAACATGCAACACTTGCGACACTTATCAAAGCGAGTAATGTTGATGTGTAACAGATTGCCCCCCAAAGTATGAAGTTAGAAGATGAGAATTGATAACTGAAATGCTTTGTAGACTTTCAAGCAAGGGTATAGACACAGAGAACCTGACAGAAGTTGCACACAAACATCCAACAAATATCATGACATGTTTCAAACCCAAGGCAGGCATACGTATGCTTGGGTGATCAAGACTTGCAATATATGGCCGCCATAAAATACATTGTCGATCCATAATTGTATTGATAAAAGGTATAGCCACTGAGGATACAGTGTGGATCTATACTCTGATGACCTGAACTAATCGTAGCCACAAAGAATACACAGTGGATCTACGAGATGACAAGACATAGCCACGACCAATACAAAGTGGATCTATGTAACAGTATATGTGTTATTGTTCAAGAGAAACTCCTTCGCAACCTAGGCAAAGTACATATCAAAGTGATCACTCAACCCAGGGTCTTCTTACCGATCCCAATGTAGTATGAATCTAACCATGTGAATAGATGTCCTGATGTCGAACATGGTAGAAACCACTTGATTACCGGTCAATGATGTAAACCGTTAACAAGTGCGAGGGAGATCACCATTAATGTCAATGATTCCCAAGGTACTCTAGTACATTCCAACGAATGTGAATGGATGAGCTGGAGTCAAACATCCGTGGAATCATCTGATCAGAGGTCAGTGGTGTAAACCTATTGTCGGACATGAGGAGGCCTGTCATTGAGGCATGCAGGTCCCAAAGTACTAACTGGTTTCTAAGTCTAATTCCTGGATAATGTGTTGAAGTCGACAGGAATAGGCTTGTCGAAGGAGGGCCTTGATGTATCCCCCATCAATGAAACGAAACGGACATAGAGATGTTATTTGTAGATCAAATGAACATGGACTGACACGGTTATTGAGACAAGATATTTGTGATGGCTGACTCACGAGATGGATACTTCCCTTGAACACTGAGGCACGACAGCAGAAACATGACATGGACCAAAACTTGATGATGCAGTGGATGTTGTGACTTACGTCAGGTGACCCAAAGGAGTGAAAGAAACTCAAAGGATTGGCTCAGTGCAGAGGTTCAGCGGATTATAACGCGTGAAAAAGACAAAGTGTTGTGTTCAAGGGCGACTCTAAGAATTACTTGGTAATGTTCTCAAGAGACTGCTTGGCTCGCTTCTTTCAAATTTTCCCCATCCAGATAGACGAGTACCTCTTTTTAATTTAACGATCTCGAGGAGGGTAACACATGCTCGATATAACTCACCTTCGGTAAGTTCCTCTTCCTTTGTTTAACGAACTGGAAGAAGTAAGGGTTCGTTCCCGTATGGGCCTATCGATGTTTGTTTTAGCGAGTCCAAAGACAGAAAACTCGAAGGTTTTTCATGATTATAGAGTTTGGAAAAACACTTAAAAGAGAACTCTCTCAGTTCCTTTTTCGTACAGTTAGTCTCACGAGGCCGAAAAAGAGATAAATTACCACTCGAAAGATGCCCTTTCGAACCTTTTAACGAGTGTGAAAGGAAGCAAGATCACTCGATGATCTTTTCATGTTTAGAGAGTCTGAAAAGAGTTTAAAGGTGACTCTAGGGGGTTCCTTTTTCATGTGTCCATACGGGTCCGAAAAAGAGATAAAAATCTACCTGGTGTGTTCTTATATTCTCGAGCTTGAGAACGAACTAAGACTATGCTCATGGATGTGACAAGGTAAACAAATGATCAGAACTGCTTTGAAACCTGTAGTGTCAAAACTGCAATCCAAAGGTTTAGTGAGGCCATCATATTGTCAAAGAAACCCACAAATAACTATACCTTATAAAAAATGGAAATTTATAAATAGTAATACAAGAAAAATCTTCATTTACCATTTCATTTTGCATAAGGATTTGTAGCAGTGGAGATTCTGATTTTGGAAGTGGATCTTGTTTTGCTTGATACCGAAGCTATGATTGACCATTTCTCTCGTCGTTTGGACCAGGTAGATCTTCATCTCCCCTTCTTTCAATTACATGGTTCAATATTCGTTTTCACAGCAATATTTAAATTAAAAAATGAAGCCCTAGGTCGTTCCAAAAAAGATCAAATCGGCCTCTATTGAAAACGATGGGAAAAAGACATTCGTTTACAAAAACGCTTTTAGAGTGTAGTAGCATAGATGCCAATGCCTTGATACTTGGGTAGATAGGTCGTTTTTGTTAAGGAATCCATAAAAAACTCAAAAATATGCCCACGCAGCCATTACGAAAATAATTTTAATTTTAAAACGTTTTATTGTTGCGTAGTGATTATTGAGTAATAAAAAGAGGGCGTGGTCCTTTTTGAACAATATGGGCAATTGATTTCAAGTTTTTAAATTGCTTAAGAAATTGCCGAAAAATTGAATAATGAAATTTTTGTTTTTCTTGTTTGTAGGTGATTTCGGTGACGACCATGATTGAGTGGAAGGAACGAGAGCATAAGCTCGATGATTTGGCTACTTTGCGGAGTCCTCGCACGCGGGCCGCGTTGAGAGATTGTGGCCTTCTGAAATTCTTCAAACTGCAAAATATGAAGAAAGAAATCCTTCTACTTGAGTACATAATCAGCTTGTGGGATGTTGCAAAGCAAGGGTTTCGGATCGGAACACAGCTTCTAACCATCGAGTTGGAAGATGTATATTTCTTGACTGGCCTCTCGAAAAGAGGGGTTACTATAGATTTTTCTGGATAGAGGGTGCTTCCTGAGCAAGTGGGTGTGTATCTGGCACGTCATTGTGTGCCAGGAGAAAGACTGGTGGGGGGTAGAATCTCAATCAAGGATATCAAAGAGTTACCCCTTCGGTCTATTTTGTTCGCCATCACGAGTGTGACAGGAAGCACTAGCGCACATCTGGCATCGAGATCACAAGTAGCTTATGGCGTATAGTGTTTGGAGCCAACATTGTTTAACTGGAGCACAGGGTTTCTTCGGAATGTGAAGCAACAGGTTTCGAGGTGTAGGATGGGGCAGAAACAGTTCTGATATGGTTCTTTCTTGGTCTCATTCTTCTTAGAGCGCATCCCCCATATGCAGCCTCAGATTACATTGGCGGTACGACCAGTGGGAGAACCACGGATGGAACGGTGGACTAGTTTGTCTCCGAAACTAGTGGCAGAGTTAGAGTTCTGTTTCACTGGTGACTTCTTCGCTTGGCTAAGACGTCAATATCTTTGGATAGCAGACTTCCCATATGTCGAGGTGGACTTTTGCGGGAGCATGGATTTGATTCTACTAGCAGGGGAAGATTGGGATGCGTCAGGTGAGAGACTAAGAAACACCTTGTCTAGTTTTTTTGTTTTAAGTTTTTTAACGTATATATTCTTTTTTTTTGGGTACGTAGAAGAGTTTTTTTTTAATGGATGTATTTTTTTCAACGTGCAGACAAGGGAGCAGTGTGCCCGGCTGAGATACCAATACCAGGATGTCGTGGGGGTGCTCAGGTTGCAGTAGATCCAGGGGCACCAGTGATAGGTCTCCGGGAGGTTGAAAGAAACCTTCAAGGCCTCATGATGGGCATTCCTCCTCTACGGAGGAGAGAAGTGCCTTTACATCTACAGAGACACACTCTGGGGGTGTCAGAGAATGTTAATTCTCTACTGAGACGCGTAGTGCACACAGTGATATGTTACTCTCAGCACAATGCAGTGCAGAGAGATTAGAGTCTCTCTGGTGATTGTATATTTTGTATGACTTGTCAGACGATGTTGTATGGGTGTAAAGACCCAAAATTTTGCTCTTCCAAATAATTTTTTGATGTAATCAAAACATTTTCAGTCACGCTATGTATATATATATAGTTCTGAGTTTTTACAGTGCCAAAAGATTTGTACATGATGATGTCTTTAATGTGATGTGTTTTAATTTACATGTGATGTACAATTTGTTTTCCTTTATGAAACCTTATCTATGGGCGAGATACCGATCCATGATGTAATTAGCTAATGAATCTGAAACATTGTTGAGTTCTCTTGAAATATGTCTGTATTAGATGTAATCAAATATTCGTTCAAGACGGCAAACTTGTAGGTGGAGACGTAGCAGGATAGGATTACGAATAGCGTAGATACGGTTGAGTTGATAGACCACGAGTTGGGAGTCTAGGTTAATAATGATACGAGAGATACCTAGGGAGGAGGCTTGGGTCAAAAGTCCAATGACAACATGATATCCTGCCATGTTATTAGTCGTTGGTCCTAAGAAAATACCTCCTGAACTCACCACCTCGTCAAATTGGTAAATGACCCATGCTGTCGAAGCAATGTTCCAGGTGTGTCAACTAGCACCATCCGCAAACCCGACAAAGATAGGAAAGGAAGACGTCATCTGCGCATGAAAACACCAGGCACAATTATGAGTGGCAAAGGTAAAGACTCGAGCACGCGAAAGAAACAAACACACCAAACTAAAATACAATAATGTACAAAGTACACATGCTAGGTGATCTAGGCATAGTACTTTTTAAGGTAAAGCCCATTCTGGGGCTCTCCTAGGGAAATTCCATCATAATCGACTAACTCGTAGGCACCTCTATGCAGAACACGTTTCACAATGCAAGGGCCATGCCACAGAGGTTTTAACTTGTCTGTCCCTAGTTTGTCATGAGCTTGGTCATAGACGAGGACTAAGGCTCCTTCTGCAAAAGTTCGAGGATGGACGGATTTGTCGTATTGATTTTTTATCCGTTTCTGATGTGCCTCGTTAACGAGAGCGGCATCACGACGTGTTTTGTCCAGTTTGGTCAGATATAAGAAATGTTCTTCTTCGGCAGAAGTATGGGGTAGGAGTTATACTTTAAGTTTCAGAGATGGAATCTCACACTCAATTGGTAAAACGGCTTCGATGCCACACACTAACTGGAAAGGAGTGAACCCAGTTGCGGTTTTCACGGAAGTACGGTAAGCCCAGAGAGCGGAGAAAATTTGTAGATGCTAGGATGTCTTATTTTCTCCTACCATGCGTTGAATCATGGTTTTGAGGACCTTGTTGATGGCTTCAACTTGTTCGTTGGCCTGAGGATAGTATGGGGATGAGTTTTCATGGCGAAAACCCAACTTGGCATGCAATTCACTCATCATCTGGTTCTTAAAGTGTGAACCGTGATCGGTGACAATGGCGTGTGGTACACCAAAATGAGTTATGATGTGGTTAAAAATGAAAAGAGTTGTGGTACGACCATCGTTCAGAAAGGTAGGCATAGCCTCAGCCCATTTTGTAAAGTAGTCGACGGCGACGATTATATAATTGTGCCCCCCGGCTGAGGTAGGCTTACATTGCATGAAATCGATACCCCACTTGGCAAAGGGATCAATGGCGATAACGAGGTGCGGCGTAGTAGGGTGGGTGTGTGCCTTGTTATTAAAAACTTGGCAAGGTGGGCATTTTTTGACTGCCTCAATACAATCTTTGAAATTTGAGGGCCAAAAATAGCCGGCACGTAGAATTTTTTGGGCTGTGGCCATCCCAGAAAGGTGACCGCCACAGGCTCCAAGGTGACAGTCATTCAGAACGCATTCATCCTCTGCATGAATCAGACATCGTCGAAGGATAGTGTCAATACCACGGCGATACAAGGTGTCGCCGACGATAAGATAACAACGAGAATGGTGGCGAATACGTCGACGCTCTTCACGGGAAGTGTTAGGCTGAAAGCGTTGGGTTTGGAGATAAAGGAGGATGTCTTCATACCAAGGATCAGAGGTGCTAATGAGGAAAAGAGTTTCGTCAGGGAGAGAATCTCTAGGTTCAATGTCTTCATCAGCATGGGGGAGATCGCAGATCAACTCCGCAAACACCAGGGACTTTTTGGCTTTGGACTTCGCAAATTCAAGATCGAATTCCTGAAGGATGATGATCCATTTAGAGTATTTTCCCCCGAGCACTTGATGTGTCAAGACGTGGTACATGGGGTTTAAGTCCGCAATCACAGTGGTGGTGCGTAGTAGGATGTAATGGCAAAATCTTTGGACAGCGATGACGGCTGCCAGAGCCAGTTTTTCTACATGTGAATATCAGATTTTGGGTCCAGATAGACTCTTGCTCAGGTAATAGATCACATGTTCCTCACCGTTGGGGTCCTCTTGAACTAACACCATTGCAATAGTGGAAGTGGAGGCAGCTAAGTAAAGGATGTAGTCCTTTGTATACTCTGGAGGGTGCAACAAAGGTGCATGGGTTAAGGCATGCTTGAGAGCATCAAATGATCGTTGAGCGATGTCATCCCTGATGAAAGGGGTTTTTTTCTACAACAATCGCATGAATCCTTTAGTTATCTCAGCGTATTTACAAATGAAACGGCGAAGGAAGTTTGCCTTTCCTTGCAAACTTTGGAGTTGGTTCAAACTAGTAGGTGGGGGTAAGGCCAGAATAGCCTTAATCTTTAAGGGATCCACCCGAATCCTGTCTTTAGAGACAACGAAACCAAGGAGTCGACCGGATTCGACAGCAAAAATACACTTATGTGGGTTCAAGCGGATATCGTAAAACCGACATCGAAGAAAAATAGCTCGTAAGTGATCAACGTGATCTGATCGATTGGATGAGTGGTCGGGTAAGTCGTCGAGGTAAGGTTCTGCAATATGCTTGATATCGTGGAAAGCATACGACATGGCCCGCTGGAAAGTAGCACCAGCATTTTTGAGACCAAAAGGTAGCTTTCGATAGGTGAAAGTTCCCCATGGGCAGATAAAGGTTGTCTTATGTTGATCAGCAGGTAAAATTTCAATCTAGTTATACCTGGAAAAACCATCCATGAAAGAGAAGATTACGCTCCCAGCGCAATTATCAATGATCTGATCGATGAAGGGCGTAGGGTAGTTGTCCTTTCGACAAGCCTTATTGAGATCCCGATAGTCAACACAGACATGAATGGTCCCCTGTTTTTTGGCAACTGGAACAAGGTTGGAGACCCATTCTGTCAAAGGGATAGGATAGATAAAGCCAGATTTTAAACGTTTCTCAACTTCTGCCTTTATGGCTGCGATTTTCTTGGGATGAACCGGACGGAGTTTCTGTCGAACAGGTTTCGCACCTGGGTAAGTCTTGATTCCATGTACGACAATTGAGGGGTCGATTCCTGGCATTTCTTCGTAGCTCCAAGCGAAGACATCGCGGAATTCTTTAAACAGAGTGGTATAAGATACCACTTCTTTGAGTGTTCAATTAGCACCAAGGTTAATGTTTTCCACAATGCCTTCTTTGATCGAAATATCAATAACAATCGTAGTATAGATATTACCCATATTCCCCTCAGAAAGAGTGTCTTGTGTGAGGATGGGAGATTGTGGAGATTTGGTAACATCAAGAGGGAAGACAGAGTGTATGTCTTGGTGAATTTCTTCCAGAGGTGGAAGAAAAGAGGATTGATGATGGTTATCATCCCAAGGTACATCGTCAATACTAAGCATTTCCATTATAGATTCATCGGAAGGAAAAATTTGGGAAATGTAATCGATTGCAGACGATAGGGAATCCAACCATGACGGCATCGAGTAGGCATCAGGTACCAATAAATGTGGGTTGTCCAGAGAGGGAGAGGTAGATTTAATAGCAATGTATGCAGCCTCGGCTGGACTAAGTGGCATGGTGTCACCTAGTACATCGAATTCCATAAGACTAGGTACAATCCAAGGGTTAGATGATTCCAAAGATTGATAAGCCATAGTCGAAATCATATTGACGGTGGCAATATGATGTGTGGTGGGTGGAAGTGGTGTAGGTAAGGTACCCATAAGGCTAGAATCTTTCAACAAGCCAACACCAACACTTTCATACGTAACTTTGTGGTCTCCCAAAAAAGGAATGTTGTTGGTAACAGGGGGGGCACGAGCGTCGGGCGTACAGAAATCTAGTTGGTCGATAGTGACAACTTTACCTTGATGGGGAAATTGTACACATCGAAACACCGACGAGGTGACGGCAGTCATAGCATAGAACCAACTTCTTCCAAGTAGTAGGTTGTAATCGAGGGGGGCATCGACCACCTCGACATCAACAGTAACAGTTTTGTCGCCCAACTGAACGGCGAAGGATTGAAAAAGTATGTGAGGATGAAAACCTCGCCCATCGAAAGTGCGTAACATTGTAGGGGATTTTTTAAGGGTGGGTGATTTCAAGCCTTTCCAACAAGCTAAAGACATGACACAAGTAGAGGCTCCCTCATCCAAGATAGTTCGGTGGATTTGTTGATTGTGAACAACAACATCGATCTGAAAAGCTAGTTGGTGGGAGAGTTGAGGTTGATGATCATCCAGATTAAACGTGAGGTTATTATATGACTCAGGATCGAAAGCGTCGATGGTAGCTAAGAGCGTTCTACGTTGGCTGGGACAGTGTTGTAACACTTCCAAAGCAAACATAGCACACGGTGCTTGAGCCAAATCTTCAACGATGTTGTAGTTTTGGGCAGCCTGTGAACTAGGATTAAAGATAGATTTCCGGACAGTGCTCTTAGAAGGGCGTAATATGGAGTCAAATGAAGGTTTCTCGATCTGGAGTGGCCCGGATGGAGGGCTAGTAGACGGAGGACTAACGGAAGATGGTGATGGGTCTGGTAAGGAACCGTTAGTGGGCTTCGGCTTATCAGGTTTAATCGGTGTGTCATATGTCGTAGTGCGAGTAGTTAGATTAATCTTGTTAAACATGTAAATGTGGGCACTTGTCGAGGCTTCATCATGGGATTGGTTGGAACTGCCCCCTGGAGTGGGGGTTTGAGCAACCAAAGATTGTTGCTGTGGAAAAGGATGGGTAAGCACAGCAAGTTGTGAATTTCCCTTAAAAATTTTGGCCACTTCATCGTGATGTGGACAATCTCAGATGTAGTGATCATCGCCACAAATGAGACATGGGAATTTCGGTTTCCGTTGAGGTTGTTTTCCGGCAGCAGGGGTTTGAGGTTGATTTTTTGGTTGTTCGTTGTTGTTGTTTTTCTTTGGTTTATTTCTTGCTTTCTTCTTACCTCCAGATTGTTTTGAAGGGGTCGATTGGACCGTATTTACCTTAGAGACCTGAGTTGGAGGGGAGGTAGAAGAGGGTGCAGTCGAACTGGGAGAAGATGTCAAAGCGGACTTCTGGGTTGTTCCAGTCGACTGGGAAGTAGATTGGGTTTTGATGGAGCCAATGACTCCATCCGCGTGCGAGGTAGATGATGGTTTGGATGGATCAGTAGTGGCATGTGTAGAATTTGGTATCAATTTGTACAGAGTACCAGATTGTGAATAAACCAAATCTAAGTACTAAGCTCGAGCAATAGCCTCTTCCTCGGTGACTACACCACCCATAGCAACATCACGAGTGATCTGGGGTAACATCGATTTGGTGAACCATTCCACTAATAATTGGTCAGGAATGACCGCTTTGATTAACCTTCGTCGTCATCTCCATTCATGAATATGATCAGAGATGTGTACGGAGGTTATCTGACGAAGGGAGGTCAATAGTTCGGTACCCGTCTCGTATCGAATGGGTAGTTGGAAGTGTGTGAGGAAGGACATGGCAAGGGAGTTGAAATCATGAAAAGAAGCATGTGGTAGTTCAATATACCACTTAGTTGCAGAACCCCTAAGCGTTCATTGGAAAAGATGCAAATGTATAGAATCATCCATGAGGGAGTTCGATGAACACCACAAATGGAAAGTCATCACATGGTTGTTTGGGTCTTCTCCGGACTTTCCATCGAATTTTGTAATATCGGAAGGAAGTTTAGCTGGAATAGCTGGCCAAACTGAAGAATGAAAAATAGGATCATTCGTTAACCGAGACAAGTCTGGGAGGTCCAGAGTCGCTAGGAAAGGTAGTTGTCGGTTAACCTACGGGTAATACTGGTGTGGCATAGGAACACCAGTAGGACCATACACTGGGTTAGGCGGATAATTGTAACCAGTGGGCCCTCTTGTATAAGGTTGGTGTTGACCAGGGTACACAGGATTTGAGGGGGTTCGAGAAACATGTGCGAGCGGAGGATAACCGGGTGGGTTTTGAGGATTATAAGCTAGATTTGGTGTTTTTCCATAAGGAGGATATAGATGATTCCCTTGAGGGGGAAGAGGTTTTTGTGGAGCTTGAGGATTGTGTCCCCCTGAGAACTGTGGGTTTCCTAGAAAAGGGATATTCCATAGATTGGGTGTGGGAGACACATTTTTTCCATGCGGTTGATGGTAGGCTCTGGATTGAGGTTGCCCCCCAACATGAGGGTGCCCTCCAAATGGGAGTTGTCCTCCGGTGGGGGGATGCCCCCCAGCTTGAAGTGGAGTTCCCAGAATTTGGGAACTAGACGTAAACGACTGACCGGTGCTGCTTAACGGGTTAAAGCCACCAAGACTGGTCTCTCTGGGTTGTTGTATAGGTATAGAACTTCCAGGCATAACTTGGGTAGTAGTAACAGCGGAAGAATTCAGTGCTCTGTACCTAAAAGGGAGTGATGATGAAGGTCTAGGTGTTAGTGGTATGCCAATTGCAGCTTGGATAACCACCACATTACCGGCGGGAATAGTCGGCATGTGAGGGACCATTGTAGAGTGAGTCGTCTGGAGAGAAAAAGTGGACCTTGGGCCAACGGACCATGTGTTTGAATCAATGGACGGTGTAGCTAAAAAAACGGTAGTACCGGTAAAATGATTTAAGGGTATGGTGTAGGTAACGGGCGCATCGGCACCTATTCCTGTTCCGTAAATATATTGCACCATGCGTGGTGGACTTCGAACAATGTCTGCGGTCCAAAAGGGGTCGTCGACTAGAGAGTTTGAATGAGGCCCAGTCGGAATGTCAGAAGGATTGACGACGACAAATTCACCGGTTGAATTCAGTTGGAGAGCACGTCTCTCATATCCCTCCGAAATGCGGAAAGCCTCCAGAGACTCTGAAACAATTCGAAAATTCTCTAAAGAGGTGGGAACTTCTTCTTGGGAGGTTATAGTGTCATGAACCTCGCTCTATTGAGGAGATTCCTCCATAGAATGAGGGGGTAAAGGGGTATTCTCTTCCATATTTTATGGAGGAAGTCCCTGTAGCCTCCGCGAACGGCGTGGAGGGTCGATGTTGGCGAAAAAGATCTATGGCCAACTACCGAAAGGAAGCATCATATGCTAATAGAATCTAGGAATCACAACCAAGCAAACAAAACCTTCTCTCGATGATCGTGCTAGTTGGTGATGAAATCCAACGTCGCGTGATCAAGTCAAGAAGGGGCGGGGATATGGTGGAACAGTTACAATGGCGACCTGCTTAACGAACTTTCACCTTGGTGCAAGCTTCCACGCAGTAATTGTGGATTTACCCTCCAAGGAGCCCGAGTGAGTTTGACCAATGTCTGCTCCAGGTACAGTGAGACTTCCCTTCACTGTCAGCTTGTGTAAGACCCTAAAGATTATGGCCACTAAGGTTACCAATTCGCAGTCAGCCCTGGGCGGGTACAATCAACAGTCCAGTCCGAACGTATGAGTAGGGTATCTAGCCTGAAATCAACTTGAAAGGCTTCCACTCAACATTGTGGGTATACCTTTAAGAGATCCCCATAATACGATCTGATTACTACAATCAGTCAAACCACGGAGGGATAATCTCTGTAGCTTTCCCGAGTGCGAACTTGTGTGTAACCCCTGTGTGAGAGGGGGATCCCAGGCAGACTTATACGACAATTGGATTTGACTCTCCCTAGCTCAGGATGCTAATGTTTGTTTTGGAAACTTTGGAGAGTTATGCTTACAGCCTAATCCAAAGTACTAATCCTAGTCTACTGTTGGTGGAGAATCCTAGAAAAGAAAATGTTCTAGATAGTTTTTAATTAGCATTCATTTTGTGGTTGTTCTTTACTCAAAAGGGGTGCGTGAAAGTGAAACAGATGGAATGATGACTCAATCCCCAAAAAATTCATCAAAGATGATAAGCAGTCATTTCTTTTCGATGAATGTCTATTTAAGGGAGAGAGAGAGAGAGAGTTATTTTCACTAACAAGCACTAATAAGGAATGTCCTCAAACAAATTTTCTTCAATCAAATCCAATGTGGTGCTAAAACTTTTCGAAAATGTCTTCTAATATGCAAATCAATCATGAAGATGTTTCTTTATTGTTTGTGTGCGAATAATGATTAATTCAAAATGACACTTCTCCTGGTAATTATCCTTTTGGATCAAGGAAACTCAGACAAACATAAGCAGGTTTCGTACAAACAATACACCCTCTTGCTGTGATCGAAAACAAGAAGCAAAAAAGAAAACAAAGAAAATCATGAATTTCACACCAAAAAAGATGTTGAAGAACAATGACCTCAACAAAACCAAATGAAGAGATTCGTAGACTTCGGATGTCCTTCACTAGAATTTCTCGCTCAGTCAAAAAGGAGAGAAAAACAGTGCATTGGTTTCAAACTCCCAACAGCAGAAAAACTCAAAAATAATGAAGAAGGCTACAAAATCTAAACATCAAGGTATTTTTTCCTCAGAAGGAAGGATGTCAAAGTTGAGTGGGAAGAAGCATTGACTCACAGAGAGGCTCAGCAAGTGAAACACAGAGACTGGACCCTGAAAAAGCAATTATGGAAAGGTTTTTTGCCAAAAGAGGGTTGGCGCTCTGGTGTAAGGGGCACCAAGCGTTATAGCGCTCTGTCTAACACCTCCAGGGAGCGTTGGCGCTCTGTTAACACAGCCACAAGGGCGCCAAGCTTAAAAATCTCATGAAAATGTCCAAAAGTCCAAAATTTAAGTCGAATTTTGGCAATCAAGCTGAGTGTGATGGGGTAAGGAGTCAATCAGCACATGAAATCAATCAAAAAGGGGTGAACTAGGTCTGAAAACAATCAAAGGGTAAGACAAGGTCTATGAGGAAAAATCAAAACGAAAAAGTTTCGATTCGATTCTCCCCAGTGGAGTTGCCAGTTTCTGTTGAAGGAAAATCTCCCTGCGGACAGGTAGATCTCCTCTTGAGAGCTAGACTCTTAACTCTTAAGACAGAAGATGCTTAACATGGACACTAACTTCCTTTCAGATCTATACAAACTAATTTATGAGGAGGAAGGAGAAAAGAAGTACCTTTTACCGGCGCTTGTCCCTGCACGCTCCGAGTTGATCTCCAATCTTTCGCTCCTCGATGAGCCCTGTAGACAAACAATAGTACAACCACTTCCTACTCTATTGATATTAGCTTGAAGTAGATCTATCTATCAGAGACAAGTTCATGTGAGATTAAACACAAACTAGAAAGAAACAGGCCAAGCATGCCATATTGATGAGAACAATGATAGAAGTAACTTACAACAGTAGATGCGAATGCAACAGCTTCGTCAAGTCCCCTTGTCTAACCCTTGCTCAAAATATCCACGATCCGGATAACAACAACTTCACCGATTACTCTCTTCCAGTTCACTGTGTGTTTCCTATGAGATCATAGGTTTCATGCTTCTGATTCTTCCTTTTCCTGTCCACCATGATAGAGCCTGTTTATATAGGTTTAGAGAGGCCTAACCTCTTGAGGTATCTTTAGGGTAAGATGAGGATTTTCCTCCTTGAGTCAGGGATCTTCCCTAAGATCATGGTTGAACCAGGAGTTTGAATGCAACTGCCTTCCAAGATTGAAAGATCTTCCCCTTATTCTCCTCAACAGATCAACTGTTGCCCGGAATAGGTAGCGCTCCCTCAAAAAGGCCATCAAAGCACTATAGCGCTCCCTAGTTGGCTTTAGAGGGGCGCCAGCGCTCCTGAAATCCATAGCGCTCCTTTAGAAGGGTTGTTTGGTGTTATAACGCTCCCTAGCACTTTATAGGGGAGCGCCAGTGCTCCTAAGAGTGATATAGGGGAGCGCTCTCTTCTAAAACCTTAGATTGAATGCTTCTTTAAGGTGGCAAGAGGTTCTTAACTTCAGTTAGCCATTCATATTCCTCCAAATCAAGTGTTTGAGGCATTTTAAGTGTCTCCTTAGTGTCGACATAAGTATGACATGGGCATCATGACATTATGCTTTGCTTGACACTTGCGACACTTGTGAGCAACATGCGACACTTGCGACACTTATCAAAGCGAGTAATGTTGATGTGTAACAGATGCACTATCCTTGGGGAAAGGTGTGCTACCCTTTGTTTGGCTATCTAGCCTAGGGTTTTCTTCCGGAGTGATTCTCTGTCAAGGTTAAGGTGCTCGGAGGGTGGCTTCGGCCTATGGTTGGGTGACAAGGGTATTGTCAATGGTAAAACGAGCACATACATTTATATTCTAATAGAGAAGAAAGCCAAAGTTGATGTAAACATTGAGAAGTTGAATGATGAGGCTAAAACAGAAAAATTCAAGCTACAAGAGTTAGCTAAAAAGAAATTTGAAGCAAAAGATAAGGAGTAGAAAATAATAGAAGAAAAAATGAGGAATGAAAAATAAAATGATACTCAAGTAGAAGAGGCAAGATAGGAAGAAAAAGAATTAGCACAATAGACCAAGGGAAATGAAGGCAACATGGAGCAAAAAGATTCATCGCCAATCGAAGAAGTATTCACTACTAAAATATGTTTTTATTGGGCATAGTTGTAGGAGGTGATGACCCCATCCCAACACCAATAGAGGAAGTTGCTAATATATAATTTTTTTCATTTGATAAGCAAAGGAAGTAAATGACAAGGTAGAATCATAAGTGAAGAAGAATCATCATGGATTATGAAGTGATATTCACCACTGAAACTGTGATGATGGATACAAGAAAGATAATCTTGTCTTCCTCTACTTCTACAAGTTTAGTTATTGCACAAGCCAATGTTCATAAAGTTGTGGATGCATAAAAGAAAATGAAAGAATATGAAAACAAAATCACCTAGTTGGAAAACCAAGTTAACTACTAAAAATCTAGAAAGTATCAAGCTTTGGATTTTATTGACTATGCTCTCAAGGTGAAAAATGAATTGAACAATGCACAAAGAAAATTTTATGACAGAGCACAACATGTGTAGGTCCATGTTCAAGATATAGTTGATGCCATGACCCATATTCAAGAATGGCAACTTGCCTATCAACAGACTCAATTACAGTTTGATAGAGTGAAGGGTTACCAATCCTCGCTAAAGAAAATCCCTACATAAATTCTTGTCTTCACCCCTAAATCCCTTGAAGAGATGGATTTCATCCTAAGACACTAGAAACAAGAATCTCATAATGTTCTCGAAGGAATTACACTTGGAATATTATATTGGTATGAGTAGAAAAGATATCCCTCTATCTAAAATTAAAGAAGGAACCATACAAAAGTTTATTTAGGATCCTACTAACGACATAACATTGATCAAAACTGTGTTGCCTAAGATGCAGAAATTTGAAAATATAATGAGGTAGAGTATTGAATTTTATAAAACCCCTTTCAAATAGCATGATTTTCCCCAAGGAGATGCATTGAATCAAATTTTGGGGGCATGAACTACTTATGTAAGAAAATGGAGAAACAAAAGAGATGAAGCTTCATTGAGCCAAGTGGGGCAATATTCTAGAGGAGGGGATTCAAACATCCAATAAGTGGATCTTGAAAAACAATAAGGGTTGAATCCTCATTTAGGAGAAAATGACATAAAGGAATCCAATAGGAAAATAAGGGAATCGAAGAATCATCCAAATGTAGCCAAATAAGGGATTTTTTCCTCCTTTTCTTTTCTATGAGTAAGAGGAATTTGAATGTACAAGGGATTTTGTTGCTGCAATTTTGTAAACTCTTTTAGAAAATCCGTGAATGAGAAACCATTGATGGAAAATCTGATTTGGAAACAAGCTTCAATTCTAAAGCTTATGATGTGTAGAACTTTTTTCTACTGGTTTATTAAGTTCTCGAATAATGTAAGCATTTTCTTTTACAATGTAGACTTTTCTCATGTATGAACAACTTGTCTTATTTTGTTTATATCACAATTTTTTTGTCAATAACCATATGCATAATATTATAGTTAGTTGTTCATTTTCAAAATTCCCTATTATTCATTGGTTATTTGTATTTCTACTTGTATTTTCTTAGTAACTTTCGCTAAAGATATAAAGCAATAATATATTTGGTTCTATGTTTATCTACTTGGTTTTATTAGTTTAGATTGAGAATTATTTTGCATTTTACATATTAGAATAGTTGCATATTTATTATTACCTCATAGAAAAACCTAAATAGTGGACTGAGTCGCAACTAGTAAACCCTTCAAAACCAGTAGAAGATTGTTGAGACATAATCTAGACTAATTCCCTATTCCAAACAATGTAAGGTAAATTGGAACCTTTCATTTAGGGGGGAATCCCTATTGATTGTACGAGACCATTCAACCCTCACAAAAATTTTGACACAATGGGGGTTGTCGTTGTATTGTTAATAAAGATAATCTGCATAGTAATTTCTGTTGAGATTTTATGTAATTTCGGAAGTTATTCCTAAATGTAATTGTATCGGTTATTCCTAAGTGTAATTGTGAAAGGGTGTATTGATAAGTCATGTCTCTTAGGTATTTTAAAGTATAAATAGAGGTTATATTGAGTCATTTTGATCATTCATTGAATATAAGTACAAGAGAGTAGTACGCACTTATCTAGGAGGCTATTCTTGGTTCGTGTCTGTCTCTCTTTGGTCTTGATTTCATGAAAGAGCATTGTATGGCATTGTACATGTTGGAAGAATCTATACTGAGGAAAGTTTGCAGGGTTTTTTCCCCCTTGAGGGTTTCCCTGAGGATATATATTATTTTTCTATGGATATCTATCTTTTAGTTGTGATCCTTTTGCATATTAAATAATATAATACTTTAACTGTTGGAAAAACAAAAAGAAATCAACATGGTATCAAAGTAGGCTTGAAAAAGTGTATTTTTCCGCATAATTTTTGAACTATTTTGGAAAACTAACTTCATATTCCGAGGAAGGATGACTACCAACACCAAAATTGACGAGAAGTTGGAAGGAGCAGAAAATTTTAGAGCATGGAAGTATAGAGTAAGCCTCCTTTTGGAAGAACATGATTTAGAAATATTTGTTGAGGAGGAAGTTCCAGAACTAGAGGAATATGAGGCCAAGGCAAAGCATAAAAAGAACCAGGCCATGGCTAAGAGGATTATAGCAGACTCAATCAAGGATCATCTGATCTATCATGTTTCTCCGTTAAAATCTCCGAAGAATATGATAGATGCATTGACTCGTCTATTTGAAGGAAAAAACATCAACAGAAGGATGACATTGAAGACCCAGATGAACAATGTGAACCTTCAAGATTCAGAGTCCATTCACTCTTACTTCTCGAGAGTGAATCGAATCAAGGAACATATTGAAGCTATTGGAGACATTGTTGACAAAGCAGAAATGATGATGACCACCTTGAATGGTCTTCCAAGGTCATCGGACTCATTCATTCAAGGAATATGCTCAAGGAGGAAGCTATTCAAGTTTAGCGGATTATGGGAAGATTGCACTTAAGAGGAAGCAAGGTTGGTAGCAAGAGAAGAGAAATTGAGGGATGATGATCAAGATTTAGTTGCTCATACAAGGAAAGGAAAGCGTAAGAAAGAACCTGCATCCCCAAAGAAACCTCAAAAGTCAAAGAATAATCAAAGAGACTATTCAAATATGATGTGTTTCTGTTGCGAAAATTTGGGACACATTGTAAAATTTGGTCCCCTTATTCTTAAAATAAAAGAAAAGGGAAAGGGAAAGAGGCATCATGCTCATATCGTTGAAGATGATGAACCACCGAATAAAATTTCAAGAGAAGATGATTCAAGTGATGATGACTACGTCCTAATATCATCTCTCACAGGAATAGTCACCCCTGGAAATGATACTTGGTTGGTGGATAGCGGTGCTTCTAAGCACATGACAGGGTATAAAGGCTCTCAGTCAGACTTAATTCATAAAGACTCACCTCATAATGTGAATTTGGATGATGATTATCAGTATCTGATCAAAGGAGTAGGAGAGACCTCCTACAAACTAAATTCTGGAAAGGCAATGAGGATGAAGGATGTGCTTTATGTACCAGGTTTGAAGAAGAACCTTCTCTTGATTTCATCTTTGGATGAGAATGGTTTCATGGTTGCATTTGTAGATAGAGAAGTTCTCATGTGGCCAAAAGGAAAGACATTTGATGATGCAATTGTTATGAGTGTCCAATAAGGAGGATTGTATAAATTAAAGGGACATTGAGATTCAGCATTGATTCACAACACTGTGAATTCAAGTGAGTTATGGCATAGGAGATTTTCCCACCTACACTACAGAGCTTTACCAATCGTGAGAAATATGGTAACAAGACTACCAAAGATTTAGGTGAATCTAGAGGGTGTGTGCAAAGGTTGTGCACAAGGAAAGAATGTGAAGAACCCCTTTCCAAGCAGTGATAGCAGAGCCAAAGGAGTCTTGGATATTGTAAACTCGAACATATGTTGACCGATGTCAGCACCATCGCTCAACGGGTACATGTATTATGTATCTCTTGTTGATGATTACTCACACAAAACTTGGATTTACTTCTTGAAGTCAAAAGGTGAAGTATTTGGTAAGTTCAAGGAATTCAAGGCACTAGTAGAAAACCTAACAGAAAGGAAGATAAAGACGTTTAGATCAGAAAATAAAGGAGAATTCACCTCAGATGAATTCTTAGATTTCGGCAAAGAATTTGGGATTAAGAGGGAAATATCTACTCCATATAATCCACAGCAAAATGGAGTGGGAGAGAGAAAAAATTGGACGATTATGAAAGTAATGAAGGCCATGATACATGATCAAGATTTACTTATTTATCTATGGGCAGAAGCTACGATGACATTTGTGTACGTACAGAATAGAAGTCCACATTGAGTTCTTGAAAACAAGACACTAGAGGAAATGTTTTCAGGAGATAATCCATAGGTCAGCCACTTGAGGATATTTGGTTGTCTTGTATATGTGCATGTCCCCAAGGAAAAGAGAACAAAGTTGGACCCATCTGGAAAGAAATGTATATTTTTTGGGTACAATGACACATCGAAGGCCTACAAAGTATACTTTCCCGGTCATCGGAAGATCGATATTAGCGGGGATGTAACCTTCGATGAGGATGTAGCTTTTCACAAACCAAAGCAGGTTTTTGTAGAGGAATCTCATGACGAAGAGAAATGATTTCCTAGATCCGCGGAGACAAGAGAAGTGGAAGCAGAGGAATCCATTCCTAAGTATCAGGATATGGCCAAACCATAGAGGCCTATGGAGAATCCTACACAAAAGAGACGATCAGTTTGGGCACAATAGGCCATCAAAGATGTAGAGAGATATGGTGCCCAGGATGGATCATCTAGGAAATTCAAGAAACCAAAATGGTATCCCGGCTATGTGGCATTATTGTGTGATATCATTGATGTAGAGCCTACCATCTATGAAGAATTTGTAGGAAAGAAAGAATGGAAGGATGCCATGGTTGAGGAATACCAGTCAATAGTGAAGAATGGCATTGGGATGTGGTTCCCAGACCCAAGAAAAAATCAGTTGTGAGATCCAAGTGGATATTCAAGACGAAGCATGTTGTAGATGGAAGCATTTAGAAATACAAGGCTAGATTTGTAGCATGAGGATTTTCTCAAGAGGAAGGAATTGACTACGAGGAGACTTTTTCTCATGTGGCAAGATATACTTCAATAAGGGTTGTTCTTTTAATAGTTGTTGTAATGAAAAGGAAGGTTCATTAGATGGATGTGAAGATGAAATTTTTTGGGGTAATAGAGGAAGAGGTTTACGTGGAATGACCACAAGGATTTGAGACACATGACAGGGAGACGCAAGTGTGCAGGTTAAAGAAGGCATTATATGGATTGAAGCAGGCACCGAGAGCATGGTATGGTCAGATTGATGGTTTTCTGATGAGCTTGGTATTTACCAAGAGCAGTGAAAATCCTAACCTTTACTTCAAGGTTGAGGATGATGGAACAATGATATTACTACTATATGTGGATGAATTGTTCTTGACAGGAGTGGAGAATATCATCATTGTGTGTAATAGAAAACTCGTTGCAGAGTTCGAAATGAAATACCTAGGTTTGATGCACTACTTTTTGGGTCTAGAGGTATGGCAGATGAAGAATGAGATCTTCATAAATCAAGGAAAATATGTTGTGGAGATATTGAAGAGGTTTTGGATGTTGGATTGTAAATCGATGGCTACACCAATGGCATCAAATATGAAGTTGTTGGATGATACGACTTCAAAGGTTGTGGATGCTACATTATACATGTAGATGATTGGATCATTGTTGCATTTGACAAATACACGACCATATATATTTTTTTTTGTGAACACCTTGAGTTAGTACATGGTTGACCCCAAATGTGTTCACCTGATTGTAATGAAACATGTGCAGACAGTGAGATTGGTCTACTTGGATATTCAGATTCAGATTGGGATGGTAATGTTGCAAACCAAAAAAGTACATTAGGATGTTGCTTCACTTTGGGATCCGGTATGATTTCATGGATCAGTAAGAAGCATTCATGTGTAGCACTCAGTACGGTTGAGGCAAAGTATGTGGCAGCATGTGCAGCAAGTCGCGAAGTAGTGTGGCTTCAAGAATTACTAACTGGACTATTTGATATTACGATGGAGGCGACCTGTATCTTGTGCCACAACCAGAGTTGTATAAAGTTTTCAGAGAACTCGGTGTTTCATGATAAGTCAAAGAATATTGAAATAAGGTATCACTATATCAGGGATATAGTGCAGAAGGGAGAAGTGAGGCTCCAATATGTGGCTATCGATGAGTAGGTTGTGGATGTGCTAACAAATCCATTTCCAAGGACAAAGTTTGAGTACTTCGGGGACAAGCTCGACGTAGTCCCTCTTCAGAGGGAGTGATGGCTTCATATGTTATCGCAGGGTAGTGGATGTCATGATAACATGTTGTAGCTATTGGAGAGATACCCACCAGCCCTGGATGCATGCTGAAGAGACGAGGTACATATGTTATCACAGGGTATTGGATGTCATGCATAAGATATTCGAGCTTTCTGTGGGAAACTGGATAGTCTCATGATGACATGTTGTAGCTATTGGAGAGCTACCCATCGGCCTTGGATGCATGTTGTGAAGTCACTATGGATTTCCTATGATGTATATATTTGTGTATCCGATAGTGAATGGTCATGAGCTCGTGTGGATGGTGACAGTGTTAGAGTCTGTGCTAGATAGAATACCCTCCTCATTAAGAGGGAGTGTTGAGATTTTATGTAATTTCAGAAGTTATTCCTAAATGTAATTGTATTTGTTATTCCTAGGTGTAATTGTGAAAGGGTTTATTGATAAGTCATGTCTTTTAGGTCTTTTAGGTCTTTTAGAGTATAAATAGAGGTTATATCGAGTCATTTTGATCACTCAACAAATATAAGTATAAGAGAGTAGTACGCACTTATCTAGGAGGTTATTCTTGGTTCATGTCTAGGTCTCTTTGGTCTTGATTTCGTGAAAGAGCATTGTATGACACTGTACATGTTTGAGGAATCTATACTGAGGAAAGTTTGCAGGGTTTTCTCCCCCTTGAGGGTTTCCCTAGGGATATATCTTATTGTTCTGTGGATATCTATCTTTGAGTTGTGATCCTTTTGCATATTAAATAATATTAAAAGAATATAATACTTTAACTATTGGAAAAACAAAAAGAAATCAACAAATTTAGTTCATAGCCTTTATGATGTTGATTATAACCCTAAATAAGTTTTTTGAAGATACGACTGTTGATTTTAAGAATCCTAGTTTCACATAACTTGAACCATTGTTTTTTATTCCTAATCAAGAAGTTAATGAGTTTCATCAACTTACCCATGCATATGATAAGAAAATAGGCAAGCTATCTATTTCTCCCTTACTGCCTATATGAAAAAGAACTAATAAGAATGTTGTTCAGAATGATACATAGAACATTGTTTAAATTGTAGAAAACGTAATTGATCTCACACTTGAGGAAATTCCATAGCCTTTGAAAGAAATTCCATCATCTACTCTGGCTTCATCCTCTCATTCTTCCAGCCCTTCAAGTCCAAATTTTGACTCATATTTTACCAAGAAAGCTTGTGAAATTCTTGGATAGATTCTCGCTACCCAAATGGCTATAAACCAACCTTAGATTATTGCTACCCAAATGGCTAAAAACCAACCTTGGTTTCCTACTTGGAGAGTCAAGATTCTCTCAATTTAGTAGGTCCACTCCATAATCTTCATGAACATCATGACCATATTCTCTCAAAGGTTCACTCATATAAATCAAACTCACCAAAAGATCACACAAAATTTCTATTTTGTAATTAGATTACTAAATGTGGAACATGAATATGTGGTATGTAGACTTTTTCCTTCAAAATAAAGCTTCCCCGTAGTATTTCAATTTTTCTATAGGGTCCATTACTAATTGGAATGATTTTGAAAAAACATTCATTGGTAAGTTTGGTGAAAAATCTACCCTAGTTTCAGTCTTGAAAGAGATGATAAAAATTTAGACTTGACAAGAAATAACTAATAAAAGACTTTAACTGACATTTTACCACCATTCAAAATAATTTTTTAGCAAATTTTGATTTTTGCCCCCAGCTGAAAAAGTAGTAGATGAATATTATACTTGTGCTTTGCATGCATCTGTCACCATGTTTGCTAACATAACTAGTAAAAATAATTTAGCTAAATATTTTGAAGCCAATATTGTGGAAAAAAATATGCTAAGTTTCAGAGGAAATCCATTAAATGAGGAAACTAAAACTACTCCTACGAAATTCTTTTTTCTACCCAAACCACCCTATGAAACAAATGTTGAGATTAAGGATAAATACCACATATACATGGAGAGTGTTTTACATTTGGTTAAGAAATTATCAAATGAGATTGTGGGTTTGAGAAAGAACTCTAGAGAAGAAAATTATAACCCGAGAGTTTTTAGGCCTTTCTATAAGAAAGCTATCACTTCTCCAAAACCACCCTAACCTACAAATTTTAAATTGAACTTCAAAGATGTAGGGATGGACAATTACCGCACTTATAATCATGAAAATAATTCTAAAAAAACATGTCAACAATGGTTGCATTCAATGACTTTAGTATAGAATAAGTTTATGGATCAACAAAAATAGGTTGATCTACTTATTCAAAGAATTGAATATAAGGAAGTTGTGGAAGAAGAAAAGGAAACTAGGGAGACAACAATTTTCTTATGGAACATGTCACTTGGTCTTCAAGATGATGAGGAGAAAATGGTGGAAGAAATCCAAGATACCCAATTAGTACAAAGAGATTACAACCTAATAAGTAAGGGGCCTATTCACTTAGATCCTTCTACATCGTAACCTACCATAAATCCTAAGAAAATTGTAGTTCGTCCCTCACCCAAGAAAATAGAGTAACAAACATAACTTAGATGAGAATGGATTACAATGTGATTGAGGATATGAGTAAAACAAAAGAAAATGTCTCAACTTTTAACATCTATAATATTCATCAGCAAAGAGACCTCATTTTGCAAACTTTCAAGACATATTCGGATATATATCACAAGACAATGGAAAAATTTTGAAGAAAAACACAACCCTGCTTTGGTGAAACCAAACTCTGAGACAAAAAAATAAAAGTTGCGATCAATGATGCTATAATTGGTCATCAATCCAAGTCTCAAACCCCACCCTTTCCACTGGCCTTTTAAATTTTCAACCACAATATTCATAATTATTCAGTTGATTCAGGAGCATCACCAAACGTAATGCCTTTTGTTAGCAATATTTCTTGTCCTAGGCACAAGAGTATTCAGGTCTACAGGATACACGTGAATCGCCAAGCGCAGCAGCGGAAGGACCTCTTTTCTAGTTATGAGTCAAGCGAGCAGGCAAAGTTTCGTTGTCGGCAGCCGAGATTCATCCACAAAGCAGACCAGCGATCATCGGGATTTTGGGACTAAATCTGGCTCGTCCGATCCAGTGGCGCAGAATCCAGTCATATTGGCATATCAGCTTTCGAGAGTTCAAGGGGAAAAGTCCCTCGTCATTTCGCATTTTGAAACCCCGAACCCCGAAATGTTGATAAGCGCTCTTCTAAGCCGAACCCACGGTTATGGCACCTAGTCGTAAAGGAACGATCCTGGAGGAGGGTGCTTACATTTATCATTTGGCCACCCGGGCCTGCCATATTGCCGAATCAATCCTGAACCATCAGATCAGTGGGGGGACGCGTGGCAACCATTAGGGTCTCTCAGCATTTTTCCCATCGCGGTTTCGGGGAAGGAAGACCTTCTCCTCTCTTATCCGCGACTTCCAGGTGCCATCGGACTCGACCTCAATCCTGGTCTACGCCTGGAGTAAATGACAGCTAGAAGGGGCGATTGAAACCTCCCATCGTTCATTAAGTATGAGGTATGGAGGGTCTGGCGAGCAGTCTGCTCGAAAGGGTCCTGCGTACCCTCTTTTCCAAAGAGGCCAGGTCGAGTTCTCAGCCGGAGGAGGTCTGCACACACTAGATCAGCCTTTAATGGCTCAGCTACTCCCCTTGCAGGAGCCGCGCGCAGTCAAGGTCGCGTCTGACAAAGAAAATCCGTCCGAAATTTGACTGAAGGGACACAGAACCTTGGGTGACGAGCACGCCTCTGTTAAGCGATTTTTTTTTCTCTGAGTTTATAAACTCAATCTCTGCATTTTTGTAAATCATCGGCGGTAGAGCGCAGCTCCCAATTGTAAAGTTTTAGCACAGACTCTAGTTCTCTGGTTATGTATTGGCATGTAAGATTTCTTGGTTAATGA
>ML830118.1:56831-68926 GCA_009831015.1 Picea engelmannii | reverse complement strand
TTCCCCTTCTCAACTTTTGGGGGTATGGACATCATGGTTAACCTCATTTTCATCTGGCTGTCATACCTCCCTGGCATTTTATGGAGCATCTGCGGTAAAGAGAAGGGACGAATCACCGAGCAGCATGGGTGGCTATGGTGGAATTTTGCTTTCACCTAGCTCATATATATTCAGTTTAATAGTTTAGGGCCTATACATAAATAAGCTCTTTTGAGCAGGCGTGTTTGTTTGTTTTATTTTCCTTTCGGCATATATTTCTCAGTAAGAGGTTTTGAACTTGACTCCATAGCCCAACAGTGAGGCACTGAAGCTGCAGAATGAGTTCTTAGAGCATCACAGGGACGACTCTATCCCCTATGGAGCCTAATGTTAGCGATATTTCTTGTCCTAGGCACAAGAGTATTCAGGTCTGCAGAATACACGGGAATCGCCCAGCGCAACAGTGGAAGGACCTCTTTTCTGGTTACGAGTCAAGCGAGCGGGCAAAGTTTCGTTGTCGGCAGCCGAGATTCATCCACAAAGCAGACCAGCGGTCATCGAGATTTCGGGACTAAATCTGGCTCGTCCGATCCAGTGGCGCAGAATCCAGTCATATTGGCATATCGGCTTTCGGGAGTTCGAGGGGAAAAGTCCCTCGTCATTTCACATCCCGAAACCCCGAACCCCGAAATGCCGATAAACGCTCTTCTAAGCCGAACCCACGGTTATGGCACCTGGTCATAAAGGAACGAGCCTGGAGGAGGGCACTTACATTTATCATTTGGCCACCTGGGCCCGCCATATTGCCGAATCAATCCTAAACCGTCAGATCAGTGGGGGGACGCGTGGCGACCGTTAGGGTCTCCCAGCATTTTTCCCATCGCGATTTCGGGGAAGGAAGACCTGCTCCTCTCTTATCCGCGACTTCCAGGTGCCATCGGACTCGACCTCAATCCTAGTCTATGCCTGGAGTAAATGAAATCCAGAAGGGGCGGTTGAAACCTCCCATCGTTCATTAAGTAGGAGGTATGGAGGGTCTGGCGAGCAGTCTGCTCGAAAGGGTCCTGCGTACCCTCTTTTCCAAAGAGGCCAGGTCAAGTTCTCAGCCGAAGGAGGTCTGCACACGCTAGCTCAGCCTTTAATGGCTCAGCTACTCCCCTTGCAGGAGCCGCACGCAGTCAAGGTCGCGTCTGACAAAGAAAATTCATCCGAAATTTCACTGAAAGGACACAGAACCTTGGGCGACGAGCACGCCTCTGTTAGGTGATTTTTTTTTTCTCTGAGTTTATAAACTCAATCTCTGCATTTTTGTAAATCATCGGTAGTAGAGCGCAGCTCCCAATTGTAAAGTTTTAGCACAGACTCTAGTTCTCTGGTTATGTATTGGCATGTAAGATTTCTTGGTTAATGAAAGACAGTTTTCTCACTCCATCTGGTTTTCATCTCGCTGAGAGAGTTCGTAAACGACCAATTCGTGTGAATTATTGCAATGATGTTATGATAAAGGATTTATTGTTGCATTTTTGTATTCTCTTGTTTTCGCGTTTGAATGTGAGAAGACCTTGCGTTCAGACGTCTTCTTCTACAGTCTGTTAGCAACCAGATGTTTACAACAGACCCCTGCATTTTTCTGATACAAGTCTTCCTCCTACTCACCCTTACTGCGACTCATTGTCTGAAGTTTGACTGAGACCTCACTTGACCTTGCATACCCAATCTAGTTTCGAAGTTGGAATGATATCGTTTTGAGTTGGCTTCCATTCAGTCACCCCATCTATAAACAAACTGTGACATTAACTGATGGGCGTCGGGCTCTGCTCCTACTGCAATCCAGGAGTGACTTCCGTCGCCAACACCTTTCTTGATATGTAGCAAGATAAATTCAACTCCAACTAGGAGTGAAACTCAAATTATTCAACTAAACAAGTCATATGTTAAATTTATTGGAGAGCTTAAAAACATTTTTGTCAAGGTATCTTCGAACCCAAAGGTTTACTAGATTATAGACATGATTATTGTTGATATTCTTGAATCTTATGGCATTTTTCTTAGCATGGATTAGTCTCAAAAGTTGCAAGGATGTTTTGGCACAAGTTGTTCTCATCTATGGTTACCATGGAACGAACAACAAAACCAAATTTGTGTTGATTGAAAGGATCATATAAACGATACAGTGACAGAATTAGAATGAGCTAATGAACCGATACAATTTACACATTCTATCTTGGGCAATTATTTTCTTGACACTGAAATAGGAAATTACATAGTAGAGGAATCACCCTTGGAATTTGAAAAACAATTTGAACTCCTTCATCGCACTTAGGATAATGAAAATTATAATTATACCATAGTAGATGTATACAATAGTATTTCAACTAACTTGAATATAAACTCTAACATTTGGACTTCATTTTTTTATGGTTCTAAATCACAAGAAGGTGCAAGAACTTGTTGTATTTTTATCAATCTGCAATAGAAAAAGTGTCACCTTATCTCCTATAGGCTTGAGTTTGAATGAACCAACAATACTGCAAAGTAAAAGGCTTTAATTCAAGGCCTTAGAAAAGCGATATATTTAAAGGTGAAATTCTTGAAAGTTTTTGGTAATTCGAAGATAATCATGAGGCAGATAAAAAATTCCATTCATTGTTTATCACCTCGCTTGAAGAGTTACCAACTTAAAGTATGGAAGTTAATTAATGAATTTGATGCTTTTAAAATTACTTTTATTCTGTGATCTAAGAATATAGTCGTTGATATGTTGGTTAATGATGCTTCTAAACTAACTCCAATAAATGATGGATTTTTTATTGAATTAATATTTAGCCTATCAATTACATATAACATTCTAATTGAATGGTGTTTAATGATGATAAATAGATTACTCAATTTCTTACTAATGAAAATAATTTCAAATATGCAATAATTGATGATGAAGAACACTCGAAAGCCTTACAAAATTACCAAGGTGGATTAAAAAATGTTAAGGGTAATTAGATTCCAAAGAAGGTATTAACATAAGAAAAGTTTTATGATCTATAGAATAGATTTCAAGGATTACTAAAATTCAAGACCAACAACTCTTCCATGAAATATGAATTGATTAATTTGGGTACTATTGAAAACCCCAAAAATATTTAACTTGGAACTTATTGTTTGCCAACTAAAAGACAAGCTTATTCAAATAGTATATGAATGTGTTTTCTTAGTCTTATGATGATTTGTTATGATGATTTGAATGCTTATGACACCATAATTATAGAACATGGCATTCCCCGTAAAGAAAGTATCAAACCATTCCAGCTATCACTGAGGAAAGTGCATCCAAAGTTAGAACCACTGATCCAGAAGGAATTGAAGAAATTGTCAGTTCATAAGATTATTTTTAAATTTAAACATTCCAAATGGGTAGAAAACATTGTTCCAGCCAGAAAAAAATCAGGAGAAATTAAATTGTGTGTAGACTTCCAAAATCTAAACATAGAGTCTACCCTATTACTCCTATGGGAAAAATCTTGTAATTGGTATCAGGTTCATAAATGTTTTCACTTTTAAACGATTTCTTCAATTATATCCAAGTATTGGTGGCAAAAGTAGATAGGATTTAAACTACAGTTTATACGAAATGGGGAACATTCGTCTATTATCAAATGCATTTTGGATCATTAAACATTAGAGCTACTTTTCAACAAGCCATAGACATAGCTTCCAGGGATCTTATAAATCAAAGTTAGTGGTTTACCTTGATGATGTAAGAATTTATTCAAAAAATATAGCAGACAACATAAACCACTTGAATAAAAATTTTGAAAAATGTCGAAAGTATGGCATTTCTCTCAATCCAAAAAAGCACATATTCACGGTTTCAGAAGGACAACTTTTTGGTCGCGTTATTTTGAAAGATGAACTATAATTGATCCAAAATGAACAAAATTTATCACACAAATTCTCATGCCCATTAACAAGAAGGTAATGCAATATTTCTTTGGCAAAATAAACTTTGTTAGAAGATTTGTGCTAGAATTCACTAAAACCATCAAGCATTTACTTAGAATGATTAAAAAAGAGGTTGTTTTTAAATGGACATATGTTGATAAGGAAACCTTTGAAAAAAAATCAAATTTGCAATTGCAGTAGCTCCAGCATTACATAACCCTGATTTTAGCGCAAATTTTTTGTTAAACCATTCTTTTGTAGCGGTGCTCACACAAAAGAATAAGCAAGGAGATGAGCATTGAATCTCGTTTATGAGCACTGGTCTATAGGGAGATAAGTTAAATTATCCATTCATTTATAAACAAGTATTTGCAATATTTAGGGCGATTAAATAGTTCATACCCTATATTTTATAAAATCACACCAAAGTAATTGTGTCTCACTCTATTATTAGATATTTATTTATCCAAAAACAATTGGGTGAGAGAAGAGGAAATTGAATGGATGCCATACAGCAATGTGATTTGGAATTTAAACCTGCAAAAATAGTTAAAATTCAACATTTATGTAAATTGGAAGCTAAAGCATTAGACCCAATTGACTTGGCTTAGGAAAGTTAGAAAAATGTATGTCACTTTGCACCCAAGTAGTCTTGTTTATACCAACTACAATGGATTCTTGGTAAATTTCTTTGAAACATTTCTTAAAAACTAGTGAGAGTCCAACAAATCTAAATAAGAAGCAAATGTGAGTATTGAGACTCAAATCTACCTAATATTAATTTGTAAATGGTGTTTTATTTTGGAAAAAAAATACAATGAGTTACTATTGAGATGCCTAGAAAAATAAAATGATGACCATGTTCTCAAGGAATTGCATGATGGACTAGCTAGAGGACATTTTGCTAGCAAAACAACAGCTCACAAGATATTGAGAGCTAGTTATTATTGGCCAACATTGTTTAGAGATACTCATTCGTATTCCCAAAGGTGCAATGTTTGCCAAACTAATGTTGAATGAGAAAATAAATGTGTTATCCCATTACAACATGTGATAATTGATGAACCGTTTTAGAAATGGGGTCTAGAGATTATAGAGGAGATAAACTCAAACTCTTCTAAACAACACAAGTACATATTGACCGCTAAATACTATTTTACAAGATGGACAAAAGTAGTCCCACTGATCAAAGTAAACAAAGTGGTTGTCATAATCATTCCAAACCTTCAAATCAACTCTACTCCTTCCGAACTCCTACTCTGATTTCATTATCGAGTGTGGTGACTAGATCGGTCCTCCCTCTTTGAAAGATAGTGAGAATAGGCCATGATTTTTCAATCTACCCTAATTATAAGATCACCCTCTTTGATTTTGAACTCTCACACATGTGACCTTTTAAAAGTTTGAATTGGATTCTTTAACATACATGTCACTTGTGCATTAACATGCTTCTAAAGCACATCTTGTCTTGTCTCAATTGGACGGCACCATAACTCATGCCACCACCTTCTGAATTTACAAATAAATGCAAGCATTCCCTTTAGGTGTTTGAATTAAAAGTTTGAAGTCAAATGTAAAGCTTGTTTGTCCGAATATTCTACGCACCGAAGCAATTATTGGTTTCCCCTCATAATGCTTAAAACTACAGAAAAATCCAGGAATGTTCTAGCCCAAAATTAGCCACCTATCTATTAGATTGGCTAAGTACTCAATTATGAAACACTCTTTTTTTCTTAGCAAGTTTTGTTTTCTGAATGAGCTAGTAGATCTATTATCTCATTTTATCTTGCAATGATATCCATATGCATTCAATTTTTTCTTAATTCAAATCTAGTCAATGATTGCATGGATCCTGGTAGATTTCTTCTTCCCTCCCTTAAAAATCATTTGCATATGAGTGAGCCACTTGCATGAGTTTCGATTTCCTTTATTTTTCCTTACGAATTTATTTTGAGAAAATCCCAAGCTTGAACCATAGATCTCAACTAAAATTTCAAAAGCTATGCATCTACTACAACAACATGTGCCTTAAGTTAGGCTCAATATCACCATCCTTAAAACTAGTTTTCATTTTGAATTTGCTAAAATGAAACTATTAATTAATTTAATTAAATTTTTTGAGCTAAACCCCACATGTCATTTTTATGTATTGTGCTAACATGCTAGAATTTTTATATGGATACCAAAGGATACAGTAGGACAGAAAAAAAATGCAAGAAAGATCAATAGCATGCCAACCAATGGATCTAATTGGGAGCGTAGAGGTTACTGAGGAGAGAGCACCAGCAGACAAGCAGACCCACACAATCGCAAAATTATTAATTAAAAAGGAGAAGGAATATGTCAAGGGCAAGCAGTGAATTGTGGAAGCACAAGTTGCTAAAGAAGTGAAATTGTTTGTTTGTGTAAAGGCCTCGTATGCTACTATAGTTGATACGACCCACACATACAATGAATTGTTCCATTTGATCAAAGATGGGAAAGGGCTCAAGGATGACAAAAACTTGAATGAAAGAGAAGAAAAAGAACTCACCATAGAAAAGAATGTGAAAAAATCCTTCATACATAATGCAGTGGCCAAATCAACAGTAATGCCCTATGCAGAAGTGATCATATATATGATACACCATACAAATATGAGAATCTAATTTTTCATAGTTAGACATAATGGTATAGAATATTTTTGGATAAACATTGTTTACAAGGTTTTGAAATGTCCAATGTTTCGAGAGGACACTCCACCCATCATCAGAAACAACCAAAAATATTCTATGATACAGTCTTTATCCAAAAATATTATTTAATATGCCATACAAGGTTTAGCACCAAGAGAATTCTGAGTGACCAAGGGAAATGTGTTGGATCATTCACATCAATAAATTTTGAAGCTTACTATAACATTTCAAAGATTGGAATCTACTTCACCAATTAGTGGTTGAGATCATGACCATAATTACTATGAAATCCTCGTTGATTGCTAGGAGGAAGGGATAACTTTAAAATATTTAAGCAAAGAACATTTCCCCACCATACACCTTAGGTCACAATACATGTTGGCAGCCCAATTGGTATGCGGGATCTATGGAGAGAAAGATATAACTCATGTGAAATTAGGTCGGGTGCCAATGTGGTATGAGATAACTAAAGGAAGCAAAATTTTCAATGATTGTGTTATCCTCTCCAACTCACTGGCAGAGGCTATAAGAAAGGCTCAATTAGATGCATTCTCAAGGACCCCAAAGTTTTACATGTATCCCTACCTATTGGATGTGGTTTGTGCTTCTAACATATTCACAAGGTTACGTTGGTCTTGGTCCACAAAGCAACCTTGTGTTCATGTCTATTTCAAATATCTATGGAAGAGCAAGTATAAATCTCACTTTTCCCTTATTTGTGATGGATTCCTAGTGTCATTGTATGAGCTCCTCTTTTAACCCTTGCCCAAGGATATCTCTAGGAGCTATAGAAGTATGGAAAGGCATTGGATATTGGTACATGGATGAATACTCCACCTATATCTAGATCTATGGCATTACATAGACACCTCATATGCTTCCATCTTATGTGTCAAATAGGGTGATCATTCAGGAAATTGAATTCCACATTTCTCTACATGGTTTTAATGCATTCCTGATCAAACATCAAAAATAGTTGCGCCCAACTTATCCACTGTATATAGGCATGTATAGACTAACATATTCTACTTGGACTAGGATGGAAGGAGAAAAGATTGAGGAATGACAATTTCAAACAGGAAAGAACTCAAATGCATGATCCCCTAGGGATTATTGAACAACATAGAGTTGAGATGAAGATCTCCTTCCCTACCAACATGAAGAGAAAGAAGTTGAAAAACCTTGTGGAAGAGGATTAACTTATGAAAAGGTTTTAAATAATATGCAAGTTATTGTTGAGGAGAAAATAAAACAAAGAAAGAGGAAGTTGAAAGGGATAGGACTAAGAGACAATCCATTTAAGAGAAAAGAAAATAATATTGGAAGCATTAAAGAAGGTCAACGTAGAAGCTGAGGCCAAAAGAAAAAAAAACCATGTAGAAAAAACACCAAGAAAGAGGAATTAACAAAGAAAAAAGATGTTAATGTTAAATCCAAAGTTGAATTATCAGTAAATAAGACATAAGCAGAAAGGAAAGCAAAAGAAGATGCAAAGTCCAAGAAAAGAGAAAAAACAGAGAAGAAAATAAAAGTTGATGCAAAGGTTGAGAAGTCAAAAGCTACGGCTAATGCAGAAAAAGTCAAACTAATGAAAAATTCATCCCCCAACATTCAAAGTCTATAATATTTGCACAAGAAAAACAAATAATGTTTCAAGGTGAATTCTTTCAAAATATCTTCCATTGCCATGTTCACCAAGGGATCCATGATAGAAGTGGGCCCATAATATTTTCAAGTGCTCCGAAGAAGCATAAGAACAAAAGTTTAAAATGACATTGCAAATCCATTACATGTCAAATTGGAATGAAAAATATGAGTGCCTCTTTGTACACAACCAATCCCCTTTACAAAGAATCAAATATCCTTTTCAAGGGGAAGCAATTGTACCATAATTTAGTAATGGTCATGCTAATGTAGACTTACATTAACAATGCCTTAAAAAAAGAAAGTATCAACTTGAAAATGACACTCTATAAAACAATTTGAAGTTTACATCTTGCATGTAGACTTACATTAGCAATGCCTAAAGAAGAAAATATCAACTTGAAAATGGCACCATCTATAAAACAATTTGAAGTTTACATCTTGCATGGACATATTAAAGATAAGAAGACAATAATGAACATGCAACCTATAAAAAAAACTATCATATTGAGAGTTCTAAAAAAAGATCAGAAGATATTTATAATATAGTTTACTCCTTTAATGTTTCTTTTTTTTGCATGGACATATTAAAGATAAGAAGACAATAATGAACATGCAACCTATAAAAAACTATCATATTGAGAGTTCTAAAAAAGATCAGAAGATATTTATAATATAGTTTACTCCTTTAAAGTTATGAAAAAGGGCTAGGGTCTTCTTCTTCTTTTTTTCATAAGTGCATCTTTTAAGTTCAAGATAAGCATTATGATAGTCCAAAGACATTGGGGACCACCAACAATGCTAACGCAAGCACTTTCACTTGGCCAAAATTGTGTAATAGGTAGTACTCTTCCATCAAAATCACTTAAGACTTGCACGTAGACCTAGCCATTTATTCATGTTTCTAATAGATGTCACTAGATTCATCATTGAATTACAACCCCATTAGCAAGTAATTGTAATGGAAAGCCCAAGTTCCAAGGAGCCTGCTTAAATTAAGAATAATTAAGACCCATATAAATGAAATGAATGCAAAATCAATTTTGCAAATTTATAAATTAGTCACTATCAATCCTAGTGAATGGCCATAGCTCAACCCAATGTAGTGAATGGAAACCTAACATATCAATCTCTAATTTATCATTTTAAAAAATTCAACATAATGACCCTAATCTTAGCACTGAAATTCCTAAAGCAGATCCCAAAACTTATTATGCATGAAAACAATTTTACAAGGATTAAAAACCTTTGAATTATTTCTTAAAATCTTTATGCCTTCAATTTCATCAAAGATATAAAAGACATTGTAAATACAACTATTTACTAGACTTATATAGCAGTTTGGCATGCTAGCTATAACTAAGTCCATTAAAGGACTTTGGTCGTTGCCCCAACTCATAGATTCAATATTTGGATCTTTTATCATAAACCAACCTAAAGACCATGGACCAAAGCATGTGCATCTTAAACTCTAATAGATTTGGTAATGTGCATTCGATAATATAATCTAGTAAAAGTGAGCAACCCCTCTTAAAGTCAGAGTAAAAATATTATAAACTAACGAACGTAATCATAATGTCAACTTCTCTGGATAGAGTCAAACATTTCCAATGTTTCAAACTTTTGCATAAGTTATCAAGTAATCAAAGGACTGTGGCAACCTCTCCAAACTCTCCACCTAGAAAGCTCCATTTGTTGGAGGTTTGTCGAGTTATCAAAGAACTGTTGCAGCCTAGTGTTGGAGTTTTTTCAAGTTACCAAAGGACTGCGTAGCCTCTCCAAACCCTTGCATTCAAATGGCGCCATGTGTTGGAGGTTAATCAAGTAACCAAATGACGCTGGCAGCCTCGACCGGGCCATGTGTTGCAGATTAATCAAGTAACCAAAGAACACTAGCAGCCTGTCCGAACTCCATGTGTTGGAGTTTTGTCAAGTTACCAAAGAACACTGGCAACCTCTCCAAACTCTTGCACCAAAGGAATCCAGCACCCACTCCGAACTCCATGTGTTGGAGTTTTGTCTTAACAAAGGACTCTAGCAGCCTCTCCCAACTTTTGCACCAAAGGACTCCGGCACCCACTCCAAACTCTCACACCCAGACAGACAGCTCAAACTCTTGCACTGGGAGAGCTCCATGTATTAGATATTCATCCAGTTACCAAAGAAGGTTCCTCATGTAACCAAAAGACGGCTTCATGTGTTGGAGGTTGGTCGATTCATCAAAGCACTTTGGCAGCCTTTCCAAACACCGGCACCCGTGCTCAAGGTTCCTTAAGTGACTAAAGGACTCTGGCAACCTCTCCCAACACCAGCACTCAGAGCGCTTGATGTGTTGGAAGTTCATCAAGTTAGCAAGGGATTCTGGCTGCGTCTCCAAACACCCACACCCAAACAGCTCAATGTGTTGGAGGTTCATCAATGGGACCAAAGGACACTGACCACCTCTCCAATCTCCAGCTCGATGATCCAGGTGGATATTGGTGGCCACCCACCTATTCCACTTGGACCCACACCATTGTTTCTTTCAGTTTTTCAGTTTCCTTAATTGTAGCACAATTTACTATTTTTAGCAGTTCTTCGGGTCCTGAACTTCCAGAGTTGTTTTGAGGCCCTAAACGATGTTTTTTGGGCACGAATGCTCCAGTGAATATGAGTTTGTTTTGGACTCGATATTCGCTATCAGCAGTGTAGTCCTTGGATAAATATTTCTAACGATGTATCATGTGCATCAAACGGAGATAGTATGCCAAAGTTACGACCCCGAGAAATTGATGTACCAATTTACCCCAACGGGGCCCATATTCTGGCGTTTCATCTCCTAGGGTTAGGTTTTTGGATGTTTAGGGTATTCCATTATTTCTCAGTAATATATAGGCCTTCGAGCCTCATTGTAACAGGCAGTTCAGAGGCCAGTAACCTCCACATCTCTTCTCAGAGATAAGCTACCAGCACCCTAGCTAGTTTATTTCCATTATGTCTGTAAGCATTTTTCAGTCATTTGTTATTAATGAAATGAAGTCTTATTTCCACTACATCTCTGCATTTATGTGTATTTATGTATTTCATTGTGTTCCTACATAAATCTGGATCAGTGGTATCAGAGCGGTCTGCTCGTTCTCGATCTTTCTTTGCATGTCCCCAATGAGGTCGGAGTATAAGGAGTTGGGGCTCGATCTGGTTGAACCTTTGCAAGATTAGTCTCGCAAACCTTGACGACCGCCCATGGGGGAAGAAAATAAAGATGAGGGAGCAGGAGATCCTATCAAAATGTTGCTCGAGGAGGCCCTCGAGAAACAAAGGAACGCGATGATGGACAGCTTTGCCCGGATTCTTCAATGGATTCCCACTAGCGGCGCATCGACATCCAACAACCACTCTGGAGGCGCCACTCCTTTTAAGGTACAAGTAAACTTTGACATTCCCATATTTGAGGGACAAATAGATGCAGATGTCGTAGATAGATGGTTGAATCTATTAGAAGGATATTTCTCGGTTCATGAATTTTTCGACCGAGAAAGGATTATTTTCGCACTCCTCAAAGTCACCCCCCATGTCAAGGACTGGTGGGAAACCTACTCGGAGCAACAGGGAGAGGGGGAACCCTCTCTGTTCTCGGCCACACCCACTTGGAATTCTTTCCGAGGCGCCATCAAGGAACAATATTATCCCGTGGAGAGCTATGAGGACAAATACATACAATGGACTACGTTGCGGCAGGAAAGGGACCAAGATGTGCATGAGATGACGAATATGTTTCATACCCTACGCACAAAGTTGGGTATCAAAGATTCAGAGAAACATTTGGTGTTAAAGTACCGCAGTTGTCTGCACAGATACATTCAAGAGGAAATGGAGTTCCTC
>ML830118.1:45723-56731 GCA_009831015.1 Picea engelmannii | reverse complement strand
GCCATGAAATGAGATTTCCTCTTTCTCGAAGAGCCTCTCTAACATTTTTTTGAAGGTATTACAATTCTCTGGAGTCAAAAGAATTCTGCCATTTGGGGGATTTTGTTGAACACACTGAGTTTTTGACCCTAATTGCTTCTTTTTGGTCCAAAAAAAACTTAAATAAATTAGTTTGTAATCCGATTTTAAGTCCCAAATTTGATCTCCAATCAGCACTTCCTCCATTTTCCCACACAAATTATGCAAGCAAATTGCATAATCTACGACACTTGCTCCGTTGTAAGTATTGCAAGTGAAATTACCGGACTTATCCCATCCTAGCAACAGCAGCAGCAGAAGTGGAGGAGGAGAAGCGCCGATCAAAGTTGTTAGGGGTTTGGGGAAAAGAGGATGCAGGCGTTGAGTGAGCTCGACTGCTTCTTCTCTGGAACCCATAAAAATAAAAGAACGAATCCTGTCACTTTCAGGTTACTTTCATTATACAATTTTACACGCACCAAAAGAAAAGAAAACGAATCCTGTCACTTTCAGGTTACTTTTCATTATACAATTTTACACGCACCAAAAGAAAAGAAAACGAATCCTGTCACTTTCAGTTTATTTTTCATTGTACAATTTTACACTCATTCAAATAAAAAGGAGAAATGTTGCTTACAACCGGAACGCATAAAAATTTAAAAAGAAATGCTGCCAATTTCACTGTGCGCAATTTGACGCGCATTCCAATAAAATAAGAAATGTAATCTCTTTCACCGTGCAACTTGATGCTCATCCAGTTGACAAGATGATCACCTGTACCAACCGTATTGCATGACAAAAGGACCAGATGCTCTTCTTCGTGAGAAAAGCGGTCCAAGCAATAATGGAATTACGGTTTCACATGTGCCATCCACTTCAATCCTCCTCTACTTTCGTAATAATCACTACAAGACACACTGCACGTACTACAACTTTACAGGTATGTGTACAGGACAAATGCTCTCCACGCAATCCAAAAAAACGTTGAATGTGAGAGCTTCCCAATATGAATTCTAAGGCGGGTGGAATATAGTTCAATTCACATCAGACGACCTATATTCCACCTGCTACTTAGTAGGTTGAACTCTTTTCCTTAAGAACTAGTATATACACTCTTAATTATAAAGATCTTGGTGGGTTTCATTTGCAACATTATCACATTAACTTGACATGTTTTTTGGTAGTTCATCTCCTTGAGAACTCGATGCATCATACCATCATCATGTCATTTGAAGTATAGAAATATAGTATTTATGGTGAGTCAAGGTTGCAATTCATTTGCCACAGCATTCAATGCTGCTTAGCAGACTAGATATGGGCTTGCCATAGCATTCAATGCTACTTAGCAAACTGGATATTAACGACCTGAGTTGAACCCTTTTGACAAACGAGATTCATAACCATCATGGGAAGAAGGTTATGATTATACTTTTCTAATTCTTTGAAAAGACATATGGTAATCTTTGTGATTCAAAGTGTAGGTACTAGTTTTTTGAGTCGAGCCCCTTTTCCAAACAAGATTCATAACGATCATAAGACTAGGGTTATGATTACACTTTTTTAATCCTTCGACCATACACATGATTGGTCTTCAAATTTTAATGCTCCTTTCTTTGCCATTTGTCTCCCGTGGTGTGATCCGAAATGGATTCTCTAAATAATGTGTTTTTTTTTTTTTTTTTGTAATAACAAATTTTATTTTGTAAAGTTCAATGAATGGTTCAAAGGTCATTTTCACTTGGAAAATGAAATAAGCCATTGTGATGGTTGGCCTTCGAAAACAACCCATTAAATATGAAGGGTAATAGCAAAGCATGAAAGCCTCATAAGGAGAAGCCTATTCGAAGATCAAAGGTTGTCTCTAAGCCAAAGCCATTAGCTATTTTGCCTATGAGTAAGAATGCATCATTATTAATCTCAATTGAGAGAGCATAACTTGCCATTGTAACCATTTCCTTAGCAAGAAAAATTCCCCACAAAACATTGGTTTTCCCATTTAGGTTTCTAAGGTAAAATATTTGTTTTATGGTGTGATTTCATTACTGTGTGATAGAGTATCTTCTTTGTGGTTGAAAGTTTTGTCTTGGTCATTGAATGCAAATGCATTCTCTACTCTTTTGTTGATAATACAATGGCAATATCATCAATGTACAACAAACAAGGATTATAGTGTTGCTCTAAAAAACAACACCTCCAATGAATTGATTCCATTGGTAATTATTCAATTTGTGGTTCTATTATGAATTTTTAAGTTGGGCTCTAGGTTCTAAATCCTTGACAATTGGTATTGTCGGGATGGTGCCCTACACTTCTAGCAATTCTCTCTGCTCTCTATTGTTGGTTCGTTCATTTAATTTTATGTTGTGTTCTAGGTTAATTAATTGGCATTCAGATTGCTTATTTGGCTAGCATACTTGTTAAATACCAATCGACCTCATGCTTATCCATTTGTAGCCATTTCTTTAACTGGTTCAACACATTCTCGACTTGTGTATCATGTTATTGAGTCACTAAAAAGGTCACTGGAATCGTTGATTGGAAGCCAATGCAAATTCCCATGTGAATGCTCAATGGATGGTAGTGATCCTCTTTAATTTTATTGTTGTGTGAACCATATTTGACAACCATGCATTTGGACATTACCCATGTGTCGTTACTTTTATTGTTAGTCGTATTATGAAAGGGCATAAATTCATATATTGGCTTAAGTGTTGGGTGATAGCATGCTATAATCCAAGCAATTGATCACAACCAGCATTGGGCATGAATTGTGTTATTAAACAAATTCAAAGTGCATGTAAATTGGCAAATAGATTTTGATGGCTAGATCAAGACTTTTATCTAGTAAAATGGTAGAGTATTGGTTAAGGGTGTTGCGTTCGCACTTTCCAATATACAGAGAGCAGAACTCAATGTTGACAGAAATGCATTGCCATAATACAAAGTATATATGTATATACCTTCAACTAACAATAGATTTGAGTGTTGCAACTTGTGTAAGCAGAGGCATATTTATCTAGTTGGCCTTGGCAACATGAACAAGTGGCCAAGCCTTGAACCCATTGAATAAATTCATACCTTCTTTCTGTCAATAATTAGTAGCAAAGAAGCAGATTCATTCACTCAAATATTACAGAGAACAAGAAGCTTTGCACTCGGTTGAAAGTTTAAATTGGCAATGACTTCAAATTGTAGGGAGACAGGATTCTTTCTCTGCAGAGTATCCATAATGATGACACGAACAAAACATAGGCCTACCATTTACAAATCATATGGTATCAAAGCCAAGTTCATCAAAGACCATGTAGCAACCGTGGTGGCAAAGCTTTGAAGAGGGAGGAGATAGAAGAGTTAAGAGACTTAAACAAGTATATCCATGAGGAAAGTTAGTATTGGAAGCAAAAAACAGATGAGTTGGAGAAAGAACTTGCTAAATCTAAGACTCCTCCACCACCATGAGATTAGAATTAGGTTAGTGTAGATTGCAACTCTTGTAATTAGGGGAGAATTCACTCATGTGGGTATTTGGTGAGAGGAGAGGTTCACCAAAATGACTGCTCAGTTATATCGATATTTGGAAACGAAGAAGAGGCATTGAAAAAGCTACAAGCAGTTGTCCAAGAGACCAAGCAAGCCCCTTCCATTGCCACTACAATTGATCACAGCCAACATTGGGCATGAATTGTGTTATTAAACAAATTCAAAGTGCATGTAAATTGGCAAATAGATTTTGATGGCTAGATCAAGACTTTTATCTAGTAAAATGGTAGAGTATTGGTTAAGGGTGTTGCGTTCGTACTTTCCAATATACAAAGAGCAAAACTCAATTCTAACAGAAATGCATTGCCATAATACAAAGTATATATGTATATATCTTTGACTAACAAAAGATTTGAGTGTTGCAACTTGTGTAAGCAGAGGCATATTTATCTAGTTGGCCTTGGCAACATGAACAAGTGGCCAAGCCTTGAACCCATTGAATAAATTCATACCTTCTTCATGTCAATAATTAGTAGCAAAGAAGCAGATCCATTCACTCAAATATTACAGAGAACAAGAAGCTTTGCACTCGGTTGAAAGTTTAAACTGGCAATGACTTCAAATTGTAGGGAGACAGGATTCTTTCTCTGCAGAGTATCTATAATGATGACACGAACAAAACATAGGCCTACCATTTACAGATCATATGGTATCAAAGCCAAGTTCATCAAAGACCATGTAGCAACTGTGGTGGAAAATCTTTGAAGAGGGAGGAGATAGAAGAGTTAAGAGACTTAAACAAGCATATCCATGAGGAAAGTTAGTATTGGAAGCAGAAAACAGATGAGTTGGAGAAAGAACTTGCTAAAATCAAAGACTCCTCCACCACCATGAGATCAGAATTAGGTTAGTGTAGATTGCAACTCTTTTAATTAGGGGAGAATTCACTCAGGTGGGTATTTGGTGAGAGGAGAGGTTCAACAAAATGACTGCTCAGTTATATTGATATTTGGCAACGAAGAAGAGGCATTGAAAAATCTACAAGCAGTTGTCCAATAGACCAAGCAAGCCCCTTCCATTGCCACTGCAAAATATAGCACCATGATTGAGTTAAGCATGGTAAACTCACCTTCCAATATCTTTCCTCAATAGCTCTTTAATGATTTCAACAAGCACACTAAAGGCATCAATTCCAAGTTATTGAAGCAAGTGGGCTATAATGACCAATGGTTAGGCAAGAAAGGCCAATGGATTGTGATTCCCATTGTAGCTCAATAGAGACCTAAGTATGAAGGCCTAGAATTCGTTGGACAAAAATCCAACACAAGTTTATCTCAAACCACCTTTGTAAAGGCAAGAGGAATAAGAAAAGAAGTCATTCCCATGGAGGAAAAGGAGTGAGCAACACGCCCCTCAAATATTCTTGTGAAGGCATGGAAGAGGGAAATGAAGGGATGATTATGCCACCTAAATCTGCTCTAACACTTGGGGGACCAACCAACCAAGCTAGCAAGCATCATCACAAACTGGAGAGGTAAGTCAAAGCATCTCTGGTTTGTTTTAGTTACAAGAAAATAGGTCAAAAGGTTAGCAATTGTTGGCACTCTAGAAGGCTAAGCAGCCCATGCAAGAACTATTGCTAGTACTACATATTAAATGGACATTGGGAGGCCAAATGTTAGAGGCTTCACCCAAAACTCCATTCCAAGAAGAAAAATTGGAGAGTCAAGGTCAACAAGAAAGAGGAGTTGCGTGTACCTACAACCCAAGGAGTAGTGGTTGTCCAACAACCTATTATAGCAGAGAATGTCATCTCTAGCCATGAGATGGGCAGCAATTTCATGTCAAAGGAATCCCCTATTCAGCTCTTATCTTGCATCCTACAATGGAAACACCATTTCTTGGAGATTTGTTGGAGATTATTTGATGGTAGTAGATAAGGTAGGCGCATAGATGCATAGAACAAGAAGATCGGAGGGAGGCAAATCTTTTGGGGACCAAAATCTTGCAAATTGGGGAGGTGTGATCTGAAATGGATCCTCTATATAACCTATTTTCTTCAACTTTGTAATAACAAAATTTAATTTTGCAAAGTTGAGTTAATAGTCCAAAAATCCTTTTCACTTGGAAGATGGAACGAGCCATTGTGATGGTTGGCCTTCCAAGGCAACCCATTAAATATGAATGTTGTGGAGAGGAAGGGCATTCAATGAAGAAGAGAGTTGGACAGGAAATGAAGAAGCAAGGAAGTAGCCAAGCATGAGAGACTCGAAAGAAGAAACATGTTCAAATATCAAAGGTTGTCTCTAAGCCAAAGCCATATGCAATTTGTCCAGTGAGTAGAAATGCATCATAATCTTGGTTGAGATTGCATACCTCACCATTGTAACCATTTCTTGAGAAAGAATAAAATTCCCACCGAATGTTGGTTTTCCCACTTGGGTTTCTAAAGTAAAATCTTTGTCTTTTGGTGTGATTTCAGTATTCTGTGATTAAGTATCTGCTTTGTGGTTTAAATTTATGTCATGTTCATTAAATGCAAATTCATTCTCTACTCTTTTGTTGATAATACAATGGCAATATCATCAATGTACGACAAACGAGGATTATAGTGTTGATTTAAAAAATGAGACATAAAGTGAATCGATTCCATTGGTAGGTGTTTGATTTGTGTTTCTATTGTGAATTCAAGAGCAATGAAATTTGGTTTTGATGTTGGGCTCTTGGTTTTGAATCCTTGGCAATTGGTATTCTTGGGTTAGTGCCCAATGCTTCCAATGATTCCCTCAACTTTATTCGCTAGCCATTTCCTTGTTCTATTCAAATTACCATCTCATGATCATTCAAAACTTCTAGATATTGGTGAGGCGAGATGTTATTTCCCTTGCATGAAATGCAAAGGCATAAATAGAAGAAGAATTAATAGGTCAACAACGAGAAAACATTGTTATGAGCATGGGCACCTAAAAGGGGGAGTAGAATCTTACCCCTTGGTAAGACAGAGAAAACATGTTTTTTGTCTTTTCTTTTTAAGTTTTAAATGTTTTAATATTTTGATACTAATTATATTTATTTATTTGTAATTACAAAGAAAAAAAGCTATGCTTGGAATTCATAATGTTGCAATTTGTATTAGATATGGAAAAGGTGATAGCACTGACGCTGATAATATGGAAGAAAATGGCACTTATATTATTGAGAATTAAGGGATAAACAGGTTTATCTGTGACACCTTTATTGTCATGGATGAGAATGCACCCATGGTTGATATCTATGAGATATTCATGATGCACCTCTTATTGATAATGCACAAAAACCCATATACAAAGACTCAAGGACAAACTGTCTCTTTGTTATGTTGTTGTTGGTCAACTTGAAGGTTATGAACAATATTTCAAACACATGTATGACACAGATCCAAAGGTATGCAAGATAATTATTTATATGAATATAAGTTTTTGTCTATTTTTTGTGATTGTAATATATAGGAGTTAATATCCACTATTGTGTGTGTGTGTGTGTGTGGGTGGGTGGGTGGGTGTGGGTGTGTGTGTTGATTGTAGATTGTTAGGTGATACTGAACTATGTTGGGTAACAAATAAGGTGCCCTGGAAGATTCTGCATCATATCCCCATAATTTTGTGTTTTGAACGATTGTTTAAGTGCAAAAACATAGTACAATTTATGGATTATCATGCACAGAAGAGAAGTGAAGATGGTGTTATGCAAATGCATGGAGATGGTTTTGCATTTAAGGGCATCGAGAAAAGATGGCCCATTTTTTAAAAAGAACCTTGTAATATTAGATATCCAATGGTATTTGATGGTGTCAATCCATTTGGAGAGCTCATATCCATTTATTCAGTTTGGTCATTTTTTGTTATGAACAATAACCCTCCTCCTTGAGTGTCAATAAAAAGGGAGATGTAACGTTGGCATTAATTGTTCTAGGTAATTATTTTTAGGAATGCTCACAACATACCAATTCTTTTTTAGTCCTTGATATAGGTAGAGGACTCTTGTTTCCCTGTCTTGCTATTAGTCTCTGCTATACAAACTTTGTGTAAAAAAAAACTAGAATAGCTAAAGTTTATGAAAGTGTTTATTTATTTTATTTTTAAATTGTAAATTTTCTTAATTTCTATCGGTTTATGCCCTAGAAAAAAGGTAGAACAAATTAATTAAAAATATATATATATAAATATTATGTCATTTAGTGACTATTGCAAAATATCGACCAGTAATATGGAAAATGATATGAGCAAGTATTAAATATTATATGTGCCCTAATTATTAAAATTGATCTTATTTCCAGGTCGTGTTATTAATCTTTATTATACAAATTTCATGTAAAATTATTTTTAGCATAGCCAAATCTGGGACTAGTGATCAACTTCCATCAATGGTAGATGATCTGAGTGACTTGTAAGTCAAGGATTGCATGGGTCTATGCCCTAATTAAATTTGATCTACAAAGAGGTTTTGTTACTCAAGTCATTCTTTTTACACAACCTTCAAAAAATTGCGACCATTGATCAACTTTTGACACATTAAAACCCTAATTAAATTTGGGCACCATTATTGGTTAATTTCTCTATTGGTAGCGGTGGGATGGATTGAATCTATAGATGGGTGGAGTTACTCCAACCTGTAGTTTCATTAGTTGCAGTGGTGCTAAATTTATTGAATTTCAGCTATAGAGTCTCATTATTGTCCATTGTTCTCATCTGCTCTCATTTGCCTCACATTTTTCTTCTTGCAAAATGATCAGCCACCTTGTAGGTCAAGAATTTTTGTGGTTTTTTTTTCTAGGGGCGAGGGGTGGGGGTTAGGGCAGTGGGAGGGCTGAAATTATATTTGGGAGGGCTGCTCTTGATCATTTTTTCAGTGCATGTCCCCGACGAGGTCCAAGTATAGCAAGTTGGGTCTCAAGCTTGTCTCTCTTGAAGACAATTGCTCTCGCACACCCAAGAAACCCTTAATGGCGGAAGAAAAGAAAAACGGCGGAGCAGACGATCCTATCAATCTGTTGCTTGAGCAAGCTCTCACGCGACAGAGGGACGAAATGATGGAGAATTTTGCCCACATCCTTAAACGTCTGTCGATAGCATCATGCGCATCTTCATCAAGCGACCACTTTGGAGGCACCTTGCCTTTCAAGGTAAGGTTTATTTTAATATTCCTGTATTTGAAGGACAGATAGATGCAGAAGCCCCAAAAAAATGGTTAACTCTACTAGAAGGTTATTTCTATGTTCAGAATTTTTTCGACAAAGAAAAGATCACCTTCGCACTCCTTAAAGCTCTCCCTCATGTCAAACATTGGTGGGAAACTTACTGGGAGTAAAGTTCCACAGAGGACTCTGGAATATATGGGGTCGATCCCACTTGGGATTTTTTTGTGGATGCAGTAAAGGAACAATATTACCCTATTGGCAACTATGAGGACCAGTACATGAGATGGACCACACTGCGGTAAGAGAGGGGCTAAGAAGTTCTGGAGTTCACCAATACCTTCCATACCTTGCGCACCAAGCTAGGTATCAAAAACTCTAAGCGACATTTGGTTCTGAAATATTGTGGGGCTCTACACAGATACATCCAGACTGAAATGGATTTTCTGGACATCTCATCACTCGGTGTTTCTTATCGATATGTTGTTAAAATTGAGCAGAAATATAAGGACCAGAACAAACGGGAATTCGGGTCTGCAAATCCGCAACAACCAAAGTATGACAAAGACGGCCCTCATAAACAGTCTCCCGAAAACCGGTCCAAGACACAGGAAAAGAAGGGTCACGGGAAGACAAAGGAGGACACCGAAAAATAGTGTGATTTCCACAAAATCCCCTGGCACAACACCGATGAATGTCTCTCAAAACAGTCATTGGTGGCTGAGATCAAAGACAAGGAGCTGAACCCTGATTCAGAATCTAATTCTGAAAATAATGGTAAAGGATAGATCATTGATGCATACCCCACTGTTATTGTCGTGACCGCAGCAATTCAACCAGAAGAACCAACAGATCCTAAAGAGGGGGAGTAACTTTTTCATTCACAGATGTGGGTGAAGGGGACCCCGTTTCATTTTATTGTTGATAGCGAAAGCCAAAAAAACCTCATCTCAGCAGAGGTCGTCAAACAGTTGGGATTGTCAACAACACCACACCTGCAGCCATACAACATTGGGTGGCTTCGGCAAGGACGAGATCTCTGTGTTAGCCAACAATGTCGATTGTCATACGGAATCCAACCCTTCAAGGATGAGGTATTATGTGATGTTGCCCCACTGGATGTCTGTGATGTTCTCTTAGGCCAACCATCTATGTGGAGATGCCATGTTGTTTATGAGTCTCAACCCCATAGTGTCATTGTTACTTTGGGGGGTCATATCTACAGAATACCAGAGGTAGTTCCTATTAGTCTTTAATTTTGTCTTGGTTTAGTGAGAAAACCTTATTCTAAACCGTTCTTACCTACACTTCAATTTCTATTTCCAGTTGATTTTGTTCTTTGTTTTTAGTGTCTTATGGTTTGCATTTCAGTTTTTGAATAGTTTATTCAAGTTTGAAATTGAAAGACATGGTTTTTAAACGAGGTGTCACCTTATATGCCTGTTTGAACTTCGTAAATTCAAATTTTGCTAAGTCATTAATAGCGCTACGGGAATAAATCTATTCCCGTAGCGCCAAAATAATAATGCCTTGATATGCACCTGCCATCCAGATTTCATTATGATGACATGAATCGTGGATTGAGAGTTTGCATGCATCCACAAAATCCTGGAACATTTACTGATTCAAACTGTTTCATAACCCGATTGTTGTGTACCTGCGCAGGAATCATTTTAAATCACCCAATTCTCAATGATCGTTATATTATACATGTTCGATTTTGTTGAATTTAGGTGCAGGTATTCGCTCAAAGGAACGAAATACACTAACAGATTGTAGGTGGAAATTTTGAAACCCGAGGGCGCTAGTCACTGAATTTTGTTTTGATGGCGCCAAAGAGGAGCGGACAGGTAGTCCGAATTGGAACAAGGGAGTACTTCGTAGCTGGATTCGACCCGAATGGCGCACTGCTCTGATCGTTATCCACATGAACAAGGCATTAGACCTGATGAGATGTAGGTGGCAATGCGGTTGAACATATTAGGTCTTTACCCTAGTATCCAACAAAGCTTGCTTGGCACTTGAATTTTTCTCGCATGCAACTAAGGAAAAACCAAACGCTTGAAAGGATTCATGAATTCTTAAAGCAGGAAAATGAGATTGGGAACATAACTCGACATGAGGCTGTGAGCATGGTCCCACTCCTTTTCTTGGATGTACAGTCACAACGCTATATTCTTGATATATGTGCAGCAACTGGGTCAAAAACATTTCAACTTCTAGAGATGATTCACAAATTAGCTAAGCTTGTGTTTCTACCCAAGGGAATGGTCATAGCAAATGATGTTGATGTTTAACGGTGCAATCTTCTCATTCATCAGACGAAGAGGATGTGCA
>ML830118.1:8208-21923 GCA_009831015.1 Picea engelmannii | reverse complement strand
TTCTGGGTATGAAACTTTCTTTTATGTAGTTCTCTGATATTTCTTCTCTGCAATGCCACAGGTCTGATCAAAATTGGATGTGCCAAGTGGAATTTACGGTAACTTCCCCACAACTTGTCGATTTTTGGCCTTTCCAGGAGATCGCATTTGTATAGCGTGCCCCGCACAAAATAATTGATATAAAATTCTGAAACTCGTACCAGAAATACTAAAGATTGTCCACGATCCAATGAAACCAGTCCCACTCAAGTTGGATACTCTAGGAAGAAGTTATGATTGTTTTACCTGGAACACCTTCTTGAGACTAGTCAATAGGACTAGTTAGATACCCTATCTTACATAGGGTGTATCTACAAATTTAAGATGACCTAGAAGCTGAAATTTTTAACACAGATACCTTACTAATTTTTGTGAATAGCCTCCAGATTTTAGGGTCTGAAACATTACAGAAAATGTTTTATAGCGAAAATTCCGCAATGACTCGGTTCAGGATGATTCCATAACCCTATCTTGTACAAGTTGTATCTCTGAAAGTATAAGGCCTCAGGAGCTGAAATTTGAACCCAACGTACCTTGATCCATCTACTAAATATCGTCCAAGTCGTTCCTTCTGAAACATTGTAGAGAAAAAGTTATAGCGAAAATTCCAAGGTGTCTCAGATGTAGCAGCGAAACCCCAAAACCTTGAGCTCTTATACCATATGTTAAGAACCAAATATCAATATAGCATAGAAAAAACTTAGAAAAAGTACTCAACGCCTTGAAAAAGAGATAATTTCATATAATAAGCCTCTTCAAGGGGGCAACCTCCTTTTATCCCACTTAAATGTTCAAGTACAAGATGATTCAAAATGAAAATGTCTCCTTGGTAGATATAGGAGACTAGGAGGTATAATTACAACTAATGGCCTAAATCCAACATAAATAAAATAACATTACTAATATAATATGCCCCAATTAAGGGGTAATCAGCCAATATTAGGGCTTAACACTCTTCATCTGATCCTTTATGAAATCAGGCTTACTGTGAGTCTTGATTTCTTCTGAGTCTACAAAAACTTCATAGCCTCTGCAGGATATACTTGGTGTTGAATATCAAGTCTTAATATGAAAATTTGATTCATACTTCAACCGAATTCTGCTTCCTTTCAAAGTGGTTTTATTATCCTTTGACCAAGTCTATTGTGAGTTCTATTCTAATGTTTGGTCATTTTTGGAGCCTTCTGCTCCTAACAATCAATCTTCATAGGAGATACTATGTATCTCAAAAGTAGCTTCTTCTTCATATTCTTTGGTACATGAATGTCTATGATCATGTATACAACTTAGATAGTTTGCTTCATGTCTCATCTAATATGTTGTCTCCTGCAACCGTCACTATAGTTTCCTCTAGGTTATCACCTACAACCTACCTGGAACAAGAACAACAAGGGAGAAACAACAGACAAGGATAATATTCTTTATACTAATAATAAAACAATAGTGAGAACAATTGTCTCAACAACTCCTTTAGATCTATCACTTGTGACCTGCTTGAAACAAGGGTAAAAGGTAAGAAGTACAATAATAATGAGGGCAACACTCTTCTAGTGTTGTGATCAATCATTTCTTCATGGTAACCTGGGACCAAAACAAGAAATTTCTCCTAGAGGACATGTTAATTATATCTGGTAAGTGCTTACAATAAGCATTTATCTCAATAATGCTCACATGCTACCAAGTATAAAACCTTTTAAATATTGTTATCTCAACTATGAGGTAGTTATCAAACTTGACATGTGCAATTTTGAATCTTATCAACTTAATCAATCAAACCTAGAGTCTTGTCCTCAAGAATGAGTGTTATTGTCTTCCTAGTATCCTCTGCTAGAGATGACAAGTATTCTCTTCAACCTGTCCTTTGTACTGAGTAATATGATTTCCTGGCAGAAATCTAAGTTAGAGAATAAACTCTATAATCTCAATTATAATACCTTGACTTTAATTTTAACCAATGGTTAGTATGATGGTCATAGCTTCAACATGCAAAAATAATGTCATAACAAATAGATGCATATCAGAATGATCGAACATGGGGTGCATTATTCCTTTGAATGTGTTGGATCTGAGATCCTTCTGGATCTATGATTGTTAAAAGATCATTTTTCCTACAAATACCCTTTAGAATAATAATACATTTTAAACACATGTAAGTACATACCTCTGACAGCAAGGGGCATTAGCACAATAAAACAATAGTCCCAATATTTCACAAAAACTTTCCCTGCAACTGATACTGCAATTGGTGCAAAGAAGCTGGCGTGAAAGAATTGGTGCTAAAACTGTAACTTAAGGTTTTATGAGAAACCCCTAATTTCTCAAACTTCAAATTTTTGAATTATGATCCATGGACTAGATGCGTTGGGCTAAGGCGAGTTTGGTAGAGTTGATTGTTTCAGAAAATTCCAAATTTTTACCCCTTGAAACTTGACTTGCGCAATTATGAACTAGTACTTCTGGTACTGGTTCTAGTTTCCTGGTTTTCTGGTACCAGCCAAAACTAGGGTTTGACTTTCTGGAGAATCTGGCCACTGAAAAGGTGCACTCAAGCTGCCAAAGGGTGCGCTAGGGTAGGGCACACTTCCCTAGTTGGTTTTTGGTCAAAAATTCCTCTTCAATAAAAAGCCCTAATTTCCTTGTACGACAATAGTGACGTTTTTAGATACCCAATGACAGGTTCTCTATTCAGTCAAGCTTTGATACCATGTTAAGTTTCAGTGCTACTATTAGGTTATTTTCAATTTACTAGAGCATTCAATGCATTTCCACAATAACAACATAAAGAGGATCACTGAAAGAAACACAATCACAAGGTACACAACATTTTATCCTGGGAAACCCTCATGGGGGAGAAAGCCCAACAAAAACTTCCTCAATAATAGATTTCCAATACAATGCCAAGACTAAGACCAAACCACTAAAGATAATCCAAGATTGAGCATGCACCTCTCTCTCCTTCTTCTTGTAACTGCAGTAACCTTCAAAATATGTGCACTAGATGAGTGGTTGAGTGTGTGAATGAATGAGGCACCATCCTCACTTATATATACTAGTTGAGGAGGCGCTAGGGTTATGTCTCTTCGCCAAGTAGGGTCGACTTATTCCAATAGTGGTTAAAACCACTTTATTAAGCCCTAGGGGTTGACTTTACAAACACCACCATATAAATATAGTTTGACCAATCCACAAAAGGGGATTTGGTATTATACAAGACCCGACATGATCAATCCACAAAAGGGGATTTGATCTATAAGATAATAACTCAATTATAATTAGAATATTCTTCGAAGTTATAATATTTCAACAACTTGTACTCAATATTATAAACACAAGTTCAATACCTTTCTAAAATTAATTAAAAGCAACAACCAACTTTTTGGAGAGGTTATTGATTACATAATTCCAAAGTAAGGGTAATGAACATGAGAATGATCTCTTGTGGATCCACAATGCACCCATATATATGCACAATTCAAATGGCACAATTGAACAGATCATTGATACGTACATGTCTTGTGATTCAAAATCGCTTTCCAAAGAATTGGAAAAAGTACAAACCCATCATCACTAAGAATTGTAAAGAATACAAGCACACAACTTGTAGATTTAGCTTCCCATTGCCTCCAATGGATAGAACTATGGTTTTGAGGCCTACAGACTGTGACCAATAAAAAACTAAACTAAAAGCAAGGAACCTCTTTCTACTATTACACAAAAATATTATGAAAAAATTGTGTAATTTGATGCATTTTTGCAAGACATTGCAATATCTTAGGAAGATTGCATTACCTTGTTGTCTACTTATATTTATCGTCGTGCCATTTTATTAAATATGCATCCATCAAACACTTGGATAAATCTTTTGCAAAAAATGTGCCTCATTTATGGCTTGCAAACATCGATGCACAATTCATCCTTGATTCCCATGCTACAACATCATATTGTAGTTCATACATGGAAAAAAATGGTCACGCATTAACATAAACTTGTCAAAAAATATGTGAGCAAAGTGTAGAAAGAAAAGATGATGTTATTCAAGTCATATGCAAGCTAGGGAATGCATTATTGGAACCACAACAAATGTCCAATTGACAAGCAATTCACATTGTATTTTCATTGGTATTGCATTGTAGTTACCAGAAAAGAGTGTTTATAAACACATCACTACCATCTAGAAGAACATGTATTCTAAAGAGACCCTATTTACTCACACAAGAGCTTGATTATTCTAAGGATGTTATGTGTTTCTTTGTTGTTGATAAGTACCTTGTGAGACATGCAACATTTGATAACATTTTCCTAGTAAAATATATTGCATTCTACACATGGGAGTCTAACAAAGTCAAAAGATGAAAAACAAACACATGTAATAAGATACGTTAGGTACAATCAACATATTGACCCTAATAAATTCTATAGGGGAAAAATAATGTTCTTTTTTCCCTATCAAGAAAAGAAAGAAAACATGAAAGGAAGCCACTGAACATGGTATGAGGTTTTCTTCATGCACAAAGTAGATACTGAAAAAGTCAAGGGCTTGTTAATTGTTAGAACTAAACACACATGGGGTGATAATGACCATGTTGCTTTTGCTATTGAAAATGGGCCTTCTTCCATATTTGGCATCAAATTTGACATAGAACAACAAAATACAAGTTATGGATCTAAGTAATATGACATTCAAGTTGACCTCCATCATGTTAAAAGTGTGTTGCTTCTTAAACCCAAGGCACAAACAAGCTTCCAAGTAAGCAATCAACCATTTTTTTTTAGTATAGATGACTACTTCAACATGACAAAACAAATTAGTGAACAATAACAATCAATAACAAAAGACATGTTGATAAATAAATAAAACACACTTTGCAAACATATCGATTCACTTTTTCTTGACTGGAGGTGCAGGAATAGGGAAAACATTTGTCGCCAAAGTCATATTTCAAGCATCAGTGTGATACTACAACAAACAACTTAGAAATGATCCTTTGAATACAAAAGAAGCTATACTAATGTATACTACCAAAGTTGTACACAATGTAGGTGGTGTTACTACCCATTTTGTTTTGCACTTGCTAATTAAGACTTCTAATGCAACACCTCTTGATTCAAACACACTAGATGTCCTAACTAAATTATATGAACAACTATGCCTTGTCCTTATTTATGATACATCATAGTAGGTAGTTGAATGCTTTAAAACATGGATAAAAGACTTCGTGAGATTCTTCATATGGAAACAAAGCCCTTTATCAATGTGCATATGATATTATATGGTGATCTTTATCAAGCAGAGCCCATATGTGATGCTCGTATTTTTTAACATACAAAATTGCATGGTCATAACATACCATATATGTTTTAGAAAGGCAATGTTAAATGTTTCCAATTACACCAAGTCATGCAATAAAAAGACCAAACATTTATTTCTACATTAAATAGGATTAGAAACAATTGTCAAATTGAAACTGATATCGCTTATTTAAACAATGTTATAAACCAACGCCACATGATCTCACATTCTTGTACGTGTTCTTCAAAAACAAAGATGTGAATGAGCATAACATCAACATGCTATATGTGAGAAATTCAAAGCGATGTATCCTAAAAGTAGTCAATAGTCATGGGGATATTTTAGATGACAACCTAGCCAATAATGAGAAACAACTTCTATATGAAACCATTTTGTTGAAACAAGGAACACTAGTTTAATTGATTGCTAGAAATTTTGTTATCCAAGATGGACTCATCAATGGTTTGGATGGTGTCTTTATGCATTATACACCTTGTAACATGAGAACCATTTGGAAAGATTTTAGAGGTCCATCCATTGGTAAATGACAACGTGAAAATATGAAACAATTCTACATTGAAGGCATATCTCAAATTGGACACCTATAACAAGAATATCACGTAGAATATAGGTAAAAAAAGCAGGCCTCATCCGACAACAATTTCCAATCCAAGTGGCATGTGCAATAACTATACACAAATCCCAAGGCCTCGCCATGGAAAAATTAGCTTCTGATCACATTTGGATAAAACAACGTGGCCCAATTTACACAACACTTTCACACATTCGAAACATTTCATAACTATACCTTCTCCATCAATTGCATCTGGGGAATTTTGTGGTAAGTGACAAAGTAAAGCTTGAGATGCAAAGACTAGAAAATACAACACATTGGAAACTTGAATGCAACATTCGCTCTTTGAAAAACACGGATCACATTGTGTTATGTTCATTAAATACTTGAAGCTTCTTCCTACTTTCGGATAAGATACTTTTTGACAATGATCTAGTGCATGCAGATTTCATGTGTTTCCAAGAAACTATAAATATGACAAGAACAATGTTTTCAAAATTTGAAAACACTTTTCAATACCTTTGTACAAATGGTCTTCATAGTGTTGTAACTTTTGGAAACAAGAAAATCAAGATTGATTGTAACGTACCTAGCCTTCTAGTTCGGTATCGCGCTCTCATACCAACTTGTAATGTACCCCATTACCAACACTACAAAATGATCTAATACCAACTTGTAATGTTACCCAACTTACTATTGAGCAATGCTACTCCAAAATCTAGTGTGCATATTATACTCTATAACATTGGTTTGCGCAAAAATACTTGAAGTAACGCACTCGACCCCCAGCCAGGTTGCGCCACACAAACTTTCCTCTTTTGGCACAACTTATAATAGTGGAAGAAACATAATACAATTATGTGCACAAGCATATTGAGCACACAACATTATTGTGTGTGCATTCCACTCTGGACATGTGATCACTACTACGGGTGCAACCATTCTGGTGTCACACACAAGTTTTGTTCTCCTTTTGCGCACAGACTGTTTCCCTGTGTGCACAAGTGAATCCATCCTCTTGTGTGCACATAGTATTTCCCTGTGTGCATGACCATTCTAACCTCGCCTTGGAGACTCATGAACATTATTATAAGGTTAACTTAACATGAATAACTAATAACAATTGTCATACTCTGCATGTACGACTAAAAATATTGAATATCAACACCACACTTACATGTGCAAGCAACATTATACAAAATAACAACAATTACTTATATGCAACATCATACAAGAATTAAACCCATATTAGACATAGATAATTAAGCACACAGTAAATGAGACAAACACATAAAGGACACTTATCTTTTATGAAAAGTCACCAACTGTGCATAGAACTCATACGTTCCTCCCAGCCATAGAATTTGTTGCTCATATAATTTCAGTAACAGGTCACCCTCGAGCTGTGGCTTAAAATCGGCCAGGGAAAAAGGAATCCTATTCCAAGCTAATGTCTGATAATCAAAAGAATTTTTCAATCCAAGGTGCTCACTGTTGCAACTAGCCTACAGTCTCTCATTCCCCACATGCTTGTCCCATCCTAGGAAGTGTGCCCCTTCTATGCTAAATAGTCCTTTAGCTTCCCCACTTCCCTTCTAGGGATTCAGTAACAGGTTGGACATGAAGTCTCAAATCATTGCAACTAATGCCTAACACACCAGGGAATAATTCCTGACAAAACTCTCACCTGGAGAGAATGCTCACGGGGTTGACAACCTACCTCTTTGTCAGCAAATCTCTCACCTGGAGAGAATTCTCGTGGGCCTAACAACCTGGCTCTTCAATATAAAATCCCTCACCTAGAGAGAATGCTCATGGGCCTGCCAATCTGCCTCCTCAACCACAAACTGGTTTTCCCCAAGCACAGGGTTATACAATAGCAATCAATTCTAGACTTCTCTGGAGGAGTGTTGATCTAAATGATTAAGGAATGAGATGAATGAATTTCCCTTCCCCAAAATACGTTAAGGCCAACAATATATATTGCATGCCTTAAACTGGACACTTTTCACCTTCATAATTATCTTTAGCCACATGGTGACTCAACCACAAACTGGTTTTTCCCAAGCACAGGGTTATACAATGGAAATCAGTTCTAGATTTCCCCAGAGGAGTGTCGATCTGAATGATTAAGGAATGAGATGAATGAATTTTCTTTCCCCGAAATACATTAAGGCCAACAATATATATCGCATCCCTTAAACTAGACACTTGTCACCTTCAGAATTATCTTTAGCCACATGGTGACTCGTTCCCATCCCTCGAGAACTTAGGATAAATAATTATCCATAATTACATTTTTCAGAAATATTACTAAAATATTCCCTTCGACTTAAGCCCCCCTTGGCTTAGCCCCCACTTTTCCCTTTTTTGGTGGAGTTTATCTCCCCGTCTCTTTTCGTCTGATCTGTCTGCACGCAATGATGTGATATTGTTAATAATTTGAGTGTGATTACATTTTACAAGGATAGGTGCACTGGCCTATTTGCATCCCGGCTCACCAGCCCCATAACCACACGGGCTCTTCGGACTCATATATATATAACTCGGTTTGATGCGCACTTCAAGATAATCCCTGCGCACTTACTCAAGTGCGCAGAATACTATGAAATGTGTGCACCCTTTCTTTGATAACAATCCTCGCAAACTACTCAGTTGTGCGCAAAACCAAAACTTGGTGCCAATGGCTCACCAACCTATATGTACATTTACATTTACAATTGGTACCAATGGATCTCCAGCTTATATGTACAATTACAAATGGGGTTCGGATTAGGGACATTGCATTCCCCTCCCCCTTATTTATGCATTGTCCTCAATGAATTATATACACATGTACATACAAAATTTCAAAAGTTTCAAAAAGATGTGGATACTCTGCTTGGATAGCATCCTTATGCTCCCAAGTTGCATCCTCGGAACTGTACCAAGTCCATTAGACCTTTACTAGCTCCATGACTCAATTCCAAAGCTGTTTGATTTTCTGATCCAATATGCAAACTGGTCGCACTCGAAAATCGCCTTCTGGCTCCACCTGAATTAGATTCCAATCAATAATATGATTAACATCAGGTATGTACTTTTTAAGCAATGATACATGGAAAACATTATGAATATGCAACGATGCATGCAGTACAAGCATATATGTGACAGGACCAATTCTCTCTAGGATTTCAAATGGCCCACAGTAGTGTGCTTCCAACTTAGAACAATTTCCCAACTTCAGGGAATTGCGTCTGGATTTTACTTTCAAGAACACATGGTCACCCACTTTAAAATCTCTTTGGGTTCTACCTTTATCTGCACAGCGTTTCTTCCTATCTTAGGCAACCTTTAAATTCTTCCTTATTTTTACCATCTGCTCCTCCATTTCCGAAAGCAGATCTGGCCCAACCACTATGTGATCTGTTGGGATGTCCCAACTCACCAGTGTGTTGCACTTTCTACCATAAATCTCCTCAAATGGGATCATATTTAAAGATGCTTGATACCCATTGTTGTAAGCAAACTCTACCAAGGTAAGTGGTCTTTCCATTTTGATGGTTTATCCATCACATACATCCTAAGCATATCTTCAATCACCCAATTTACCCTCTCTGTGTGTCCATCTGTCTCAGGGTGATATGTTGTGCTAAAGTTAATATTTGTCCCAAATCCTTTGAATATCCCTTTCCAAAAGTTCGATGTGAACTTGGAATCTTTGTTAGACAAAATTGTCAGAGGTACACCATGCAGCTTAGTAATTTCTCGCATGTATATTTCAGCAATGTTGACTTCCTTGTGCATTGACTTCACTGGAATAAAATGGGCAGCTTAAGTAAGCTTGTCCACCACTACCATAATATAATCTTGTTGCTTAGCAGTCCTAGGAAGCTTAGTAATGAAATATGTGGTTACAACTTCCCACTTTGACTTAGGAATGGGCAAAGGCTATAGCAAACCAGTTGGATGTATGTGCTCATCCTTTACCTTTTGACATTCAAGACATCTAGTAATAAAATTAGCAACCTCCTTTTCCATACCTGGCCAATAGTATTGTTTTTTTACCATTGCAATTGTCTTCTGGTATCCTGGGTATCCAGCATAAGGAACTTTATTCATATCTGAAAATAATAGATTTTTCAACTCCTAAACACTTGGCACATAGACTCTGCGCCTATACATGAGGATTCCATCCTCTTTTAGCTCATAACCTTCAAATTTCTATTGCGACATACATTGTTGTAAATTCACCTTTATGTCCACATAGCGTTGATATGATTTGGAAACCTCTAAAATTTTGTCACACAAATCTAATTTGTACATGCTAATGGTTATAGCATGCATCTCGTGCACCCTCCTGCTGAGTGTGTCATCCACCTTGTTCTATTTTCCTCTAATATGATTTATGTCAAAGTCATACTCACTAAGGAATTCTAACCACCTGCTTTATGTGGCATTTAAACTTGATTGTCCAAACAGATACTTTAGACCACTATGGTCTGTTCTCAGCTCAAATATTTTACCCATGAGATAGTGTCGCCACATCTTCAAGGCATGCACTATGGTTGTGAATTCTAAGTCATGAGTAGAATAGAGCCTTTCATGCTCTTTTAACTTTCTTGATTCATAGCATATCACATGAACATTCTGATGAAGGACTCCCCCAATCCCTTCTTTGCAAGCATATGTGCATACAATGAAGTCTTCATCTGAATCAACAATTCTCAAAATTGGTGCACTTGTCAACAAACTCTTCAAGTGTTAAAAACTTATTACACAATCAGAAGTCCACTCAAATCGCACACCTTTCTTTTGCAAGGATGTAATTGGGTGCATAATTTTTCAGAAGTCTTCAATAAACATTTTGTAATAACCTGCAAGTCCCATGAAGGACCTCACCTTTGTGACATTTCTTGGTGTTGGTCATTCCTCAATGGCTTTTATCTTTTCTGGATCCAAAATTGTTCCTTCCTTGGAAATGATATGACCCAAATAATGAATCCATCGCAGGTAAAATGAGCACTTTCTTAACTTTGTATACAACTGATGCTCCCTCAATACTTGTAGCACCATCCTCAAGTGATGCTCGTGCTCTTCTTCAGACTTTGAGTAAATAAGTATGTCATCCAGAAATACAATGAAAAACTTATCTAAGTAATTTATGACAAGGATGGGTGCACTAGCCTATTTGCATCCAAGCTCACCATCCCCATAACCACACAGGCTCTCCGACCTCAAATACACACACACACATAACTTGGTTTGATGCACACTTCAAGGTAATCCCTGTACACTTACACAAGTGTGTGCAACACTATGAAATGTGCGCACCCTTTCTTTGATAACAATCCTCGCGCACTAATCAGGTGTGCGCAAAACCAAAACTTGGTGCCAACGACTCACCGGCCTATATGTACATTTACATTTACAATTGGAACCAACCGCTCACCAACCTATATGTACAATTACAAATGGGGTTTGGATTAGGGACATTACATTAATAAATATGAAAAATACACAACAAAGCATATCGAGGCCATTCTACTCACATTGCACTTTTCTCATACTATTATACATTTGGAAAACATCTACATAGCACCTCTAGCTCCTCTCAGTGACTTGTTTTCCTTCATTTTAATGACAATAGCCACTTGCCCACCTTTTGCAAAATTCATTTTGACAAGATATTTCAATATTGATATGTTACAAAACACAATGAGACAAACAAAGTTACTTGAATTCATGTAAAGCCATGGCATGGCCTTGCTGGAAAATAAACCAACAACGTATGCAAGCACATCGATAGACCATATTTGGTCAAATATATCTTCTCGTGCTATTTTTTTCAATGTACTTGAGACCTATTGGATTGATCGGTATGTGATTTTCCTTTCACTCCCTTCTTCAACTTGAGCATACACTCTATGATCAAATAAGAGAAAAAACATGTATAGTTATTGTTGAGTATGCAGTTGTCCTAGATGCGTATATCATTTGCATGTTTGGCATATATATGATAATTAAAAGATATTTGCAATGTTCTCAAGATGCAATAATATATTATCTACTTTGCTTTAATGGCATATCAAAGTAGAAAAGTATTCACTAGCATTACCATTTTTCATTACTTCTGCTATATCATGTAACATTTGTTTTCAATTTTTTTTATTTGGAAATAACATTTTGCACAAGGATCCCAATCCCTCAAAGCAAAACAAGGAAGATGGTGTCTTTATGTATTATACACCTTGTAACATGAACACCATTTGGAAAGATTTTAGAAATCCATCCATTCGTAAATGACAATGTCAAAATATGAAACAATTTGACATTGAAGGCATATCTCAAATTGGACGCCTATAACAATAATATCACGTAAAATATAGGTAAAAAAAAACATGCCTCATTCAATAACAATTTCCAATCCAAGTGGCATGTGCAAGAACTATACACAAATCCCAAGGCTTCACAATGGAAAAAAATAGCTTTTGATCCCATTTGGATAAAACAACATGGCCCAATTTACACAACACTTTCACACATTCGAAACATTTCATTGCTATACCTTCTCCATCCATTGCATCTAGGGAATTTTGTGGTAAGTGACAAAGTAAAGCTTGAGATGCAAAGAGTAGAAAATATAACACATTGGAAACTTGAATGCAACATTCGCTCTTAGTAAAACACGGATCACATTGTATTATGTTCATTAAATACTTGAAGTTTCTTCCTACTTTCGGATAAGATATTTTTTTACTATGATATACTGCATGCAGATTTCATGTGTTTGCAAGAAACTAGAAATATGACAAGAACAATGTTTTCAAAATTTGAAAACACTTTTCAATACTTTTGTACAAATGGTCGTCATAATGTTGTAACATTTGCAAACAAGAAAATCAAGATTAATAAATATGAAAATATACCACAAAGCAAATTGAGTCCATTCTACTCACATTGCACTTTTCTCATACTATTATACATTTGGCAAACATCTACATAGCAACTCTAGCTCCTCTCAGTGACTTTTTTTCCTTCATTTTAATAACAATAGCCACTAGCCCACCTTTTGCAAAAGTCATGTTGACAATATATTTCAATATTGATATGTTACAAAACACTATGAGACAAACAAAGTCAATTGAATTCATGTAAAGCCATGGCATGGCCTTGCTGGTAGATAAACCAACAACATATGCTAGCACATCGATAGACCATTTTTGGTCAAGTATACCTTCTCATACTATTTGTTTCAATGTGATTGAGACCTATTGTATTGATCAATATGTGATTTGTCTTTCACTCCCTTTTGCAACTTGAGAATACACGCTATGATCAAATAAGAGAAAAAACATGTATAGTTATTGTTGAGTATGCAATTGTATTATATGCATATATCATTTGCATGTTTAGTATATATATATATATGATAACTAAAAGATATTTTCAATGTTCTCAAGATGCAATAATATATTCTCTACTTTGCTTGAATGGCATACCAAAGTAGTAAAGTATTCACTACATTACCATTTTTCATTGCTTATGCTATATCATGTTACATTTGTTTTCATTTTTTTTTCTTTGTAAATAACATTTTGCACAAGGATCCCAGTCCCTCAAAGCAAAAATATATATATATATATATATATATATATGAAAATAAACCAACAACATATGCAAACAACATATGCAAACATATATATAAAACAATAATGTGTGCATATAGGAAAATAAACCAACAACATATGCAAACATATATATAAAACAATAATGTGTGCATATAGGAAAATAAACCAACAAAATATATATATATATATATATATATATATT
>ML830117.1:64478-75446 GCA_009831015.1 Picea engelmannii | reverse complement strand
CCCCCCCCCCCCTCCCCCCTCGCGTGCTCATTTACGCTTACCACCTACCCCCCCTTCGGGAACCCGCCTAACCGCTCATCCAATACCGCCCATCTCACTCCACCACTGTACCCCACTACCCTGTCACACATCACACTCATATATACCTGTTGGCTAATCAATGTCACCCACATCACACTCATCTACCCATTGGCCAATCAATGCCATCCCTTGTAACATTTACTCGTCCAGTCACCACCCATGCCATAGCAGACACCCCCTTGCATCGTTTAACCTCGTTTCTTCGTCATTACCACACTTTTCATTGATCCAGACACTATAGAAACAACACCGACTCCAGTTTTCAATCCAATCATCTCCCAGGCACATCGTCAACAGGCACCATTAAAACTGGGTAATTGCAGTCAATATTATTTCCGACTTCAGATCTTCGTTAAGCGATGGCGCCCAAAACCAAACTCGTTGAAACTGCCGAAAACCCATTTCTTCCTCCTCCCATCGACCTGGACCGTGTTCCCCTGGCTGACAAAGATTACAGAGTTGCAGATCCGAAGTGTGAATTCTATTTCTTTGAATTACACTTCTAGCTAAAAGACATTCTCTTAGACCGTAGTGATGAGATCAGACTCTGGGAGTCCAATCTGCCATTATACATGTTTCCCCGGACCTATCACTTTCCAGAGTTTTCCCTTAAGTGTCAAGCCCATTATCTTCCCGACCAAAGGGCCATCTTGTCTTTGTCAAGTGAAACTATGTTCACCATTACCCCTGAGTCAATAAACCAAATGCTAAAAATCCCCAGAACTGATTATGCCAGCCCTTTCTCCATTGAAATCATGAACGACCTCTATCAAATACTTTCTTTCCCTCAAAGAGCCCAAATCTTCAAAATTTTCTTGCCAGAAGATGCACAGTTGCCTAAGAAAAACCCTCCCTATATGTCTTCCATTTTCTCAGTCAAATCCAACCAAATCATTTCCACCCTATGTTGCATGTTAGGTTGTTTTTCTGATGAATGGGTAGATGAATCTATATTGGGTTTTCTATCCATCTTCTCCACAGAGGAGAAATTTGCAGTCTAGTTCAATTACAGTCAATTTATGGATGACAATATACATGAAAATCTCTTCAAATTCTCAACAGAGGGAATGTTCAGGTACTCCTTAGTGCTTGTGTACCTTTTCCTTTTCTTCCAAACAGACAAATTCTCTTGTACTTTCCAGAAATTGGATCAAGACGAGAATCCTCAGTCAATGACTTCTTGGACATCACTAGTAAGGAAGAATTCCATTGAGTTCAGCTTCAAACACTTCATTGATCAATTTTACCATCCAGTGGTGTGCATGCTTGGCAGCAGAATGGAACCAAGGATAAATGAGGAGGTCCAGAGAATTCTTCATCTATCTTACTTGGCCAAAACAAGGGACTGGTATCTTTACCAGAACCATACTGAGATCAGAGTTTATGGGTGTGAATTTCCACCATACAAACTTCCAAAATACCTCCATGTCATAATTTTTGCATTGGAATATATCAGGCAGATGATAAACTCTGATGACATACAGTTTGTATCATTCAACAAGAAACAACAACTCAGGATCAAGAGCCAATTTGGTTCTTTCATATGAAACAGCAAAGCAATGAGAGAAGAGGCCAACAACCTCTTGAAACATATGGATTTCGGTCTAAGATTCCCATGGAATTATGACCCCTTTGGCATTATATCATAAATCAGGCTCAAACAGAAGACTTCTCCCTATTCTCATGTGCCAAATCCTGAAATAGAAAAGTTTATGAATCAGACAGACTAGCAAAAAAATACATTGTTGGAGACAGAAGAACATCCTTCCCTTGTCAACACTTCACATACCAGCACCCCTCAGGTGCAAACAGAAAAAAGAGCCAGGAAAGAGGTTTCACCTTCAATCACATAGGTGTCAGCTGAAGATTTCCAAGTTTATAGGAAGAGGCCTAAAACTAGCCACACACCATACAATTTTAGAGAAGGAGAAACACAGGCCACCATAATCATGGAGGGACCACATCCCTCAACATTCTTAGGCATTCAGCACATAATGTCCACATCCTCCTCCAAGAAGCAAGTAGACACTACACTCTCAGCTGACCCCTCTCATGAGCCAATGGGATCAAACATTTTTGACAAATACAAATTGATCAAGCAGAGAAATGAACTTCTGAATAGTAGTACATATGCACAGTTTTGGAAGTAGACATCTACAACCTAGCATAAATTATTGTCTGCATTTGACACAGAGAAGGGAAGGATGCATATGACATTCTTACAGGCACAAATCCCCCATCCCAAGACAGCTTCGGATTACAAGAAAGCATCCTTTGAGTTTGATGTGAAGGAGGTTCATCCAGCAGACCAAATGGACATGCATAGGAAAACAGGGGAGATGCTTTTCTCCACCTTGACAAATACATCATTGACTACTGCCAAATTGCAAGTGTCTCTAAATAATGTCCAATCTCAGTTGAAGATGGAAAAGATATCCTCTTTGGCCAAAGATAATAAAATCAAATCCCTAGAGGAGTTCGTTTTGAAGATTGGTTATGAACCTTCTAATGTCAAGGAAGCTGAAGAGTTACTGAAGAAGAAAAATGCTGACATAGCCTCCTTGAGAAAACAATTGAAACTTCCAGCCACTGAGGATTCACAAGCAAAGGAAATAGCTGAAAGTCAAGGCCACAAAGAGGAGATGATGAAACTGATAATGGAGTAGAATGCATAGATAAAAGAGATGGAGGTTGATTTAGACAAGTTGGTTGAAGAGAAAGAACAAAATGTGAAAATGGTTGGTATCCCACTAGATGCAGTTCCTCTCACGGGAGTTAGTACAGCAGCAATAGCCACAAGAACAGAAATTACATCAGCCATCCCAGTGAAAGTTTTAGATGCTTCTGAGAAGTTGGTAAAGTCTATAGAGGATATGTCCCTTCAAGGAGAGGAAATCAGAAAATTGCAAGAAGAGGTGAAAAGCCTCCAAGACTTGAAGTCCATGTTTTAGTCCAATTATCATGCAGAGATGCATAAAGCTCAGAGACTTGGTCAACAACTAAAGAAGATGCAGAAGGAGATTGTCATGGCCAAAACATTATCTAAAGCCAAGTAAAACATCTGGATGGACATCAACAAATCCATGGTAGAGATATGTCCATTCATACAAATTGTTTTTGAACAACATGAATTGGTGCAGAAGGCCAGAGAAGCAATTAGAATGATAAGGGAATAATTGGGGTAGAAGCCTACAGAGGCCACCGAGCTCATCAGGTTCCTAAACTCCAAGACCAAGCATGAGTTAGAAGCATTGGAAATTGAAGAGAGGATAGAGACTATCCTTGAGGTCAAGAAGGTCTTGACCAAGAAAGGATTGATGTTGCAGCTAGAGGAGAAAGCTCAGATGATGGACATTGGAGTACAAATGTTTTTTAGCAAGGTTGAAATGCTACATAAGAAGGGACTCCATGGACTGCTAGTAATAAATGACAATCTCATCACTCTGAAAAATTACAAGAAGAAGATCAACACGGTGGCAAAGGATGGGTCTAAGTTTGCAGGTATACAAGGAAGTATTACTGGAAATGCTTTTTTAGAAACATTACAGTTGGACCTGAGCATCCAACATGAGATAAAGCACATTTTTATTACAAAGCCTACTTTTTCCAAGTACACTGAGATGGACGAAATATACAGAAAGTTACTCAAGGTTTCCATCCCTAGTCAAAAGAGATGAGAAGACCTGTGTACTTTACTTGAGTAAAGGTGATGTGGATTTCCAAGTCAGCGTGGAGTAGACAGTCAAGTCAAAGTGATGAATAATCAACTACTTCCCCCAGAATCAGCACCAAGGATTCGAATGGATTAGCAACATTCCTATTATTTTGTAATTTGTAATCTAGTTAGTTAGATTTTTTCTCCAACATATTGTAGTCATTAAAGACATGATCAAGTTTAACTATTGTATAAATTCTTCTCACTTCGAAGTTTTGAGGGTTGATTTTTGCACACAAGGAGCTATTTGTGTAATCTTTTCAAAAGGACTGACCAGTGATAAAAGGGCTATTCACAGGATTCTTGTGTTTGATCGTTGGTGATTCTTATCTTTCTCTGTTAAATATTTTACTTTTCTCTGTGATCATTATGTTTTCAGTTTATAATCATTAAAAAGAAGTTGAAGAACAGAATTTGACTAGTACACTATGTTTCTGGTCTTTTAATGGTCTATATGTTTTTCATCTAAAGTTAAGTAGAGAAATTCTTGATTTATTTTTTACTCAGCGGACTCTAACATCCATTCCTATCTATTCCATCTCATTTAACCTTAATAGATCCAACGATCTCACTACCTTGCCCAGTGAAGGAACCTCATAGAGACTTCATATGATTCTGGTCTTTAATATAGACCTCATAGCCCAATGGAAGTTTAATGCATTTCTTCAGCCAACCTTTATAAACAAATAAACAAACTCAGACTGTCTTAACTAGTGTTGGCACAGGGGAAGACCCAGGGTTCAACGCTACAACAACGCACCAACAATCCTTAAATACTGGCCCTTTCGGCAACACCTGCGAGGCAGATGCAGTCTCACCTGAAGTAGCTATGGTGGGTTGCGGGACACAGATGTCTACAACCAAGGGAATACAAAGTGGATCTAATACAAGAAAAACACAACATCCAGATATCAATTACCAGCTTAGATCTACTTCACACAACTATCGGTCAGATCTAACACAATAATGCAATAGCAGTATATCCATAACCAAGAGAACACAACATCAATCACACACAACATAAGGATGTACGTGGTTCATCCTCTCCCTAGGGCTACGTCCACAGAACTGTGCTTTATAATATATTAAGATGAAAGCATACAGTTTTTGTTTGTGCTCTTAGCCAACATATATTCTCTCTTTCTCTCTCTCCCCTCCCTATGCACTCAGTTGCAGGGTTGATCTTCGCACCCAAATGAAGATATTACAACACAAACTTCCCTCGCTGCTCAAAGCTTCTCTCTCTCTCCCAACAATAATCACACATAGCAATGACAATTCGGAACCCCCCCTCTTCCATCATCTAGGTTCTTATTTATACATTACAATAGCTCACCAACATCCTTAGGCCAAAACCTAAGTGTCAAAACCCTAGATACCAAAACCCTAGGTCAACTTGACCCGCGTTTTCAGGGCTTCGCTAGCCTGTCTTTCCTTCCTTCTCACACGGTTCTCCAAAGAATACAATGGTGGATTTTTCTGCTTACTGAGTTGTCCATGATCTATCTTCCTTTCTGATCTATCATCCTCGATCTCCTCGTCCAATGGCTTGCTTTCTCTTACTTCACACCATCTTTTCTGCTCTTTTGCTCACTTTGACACAATATCGATCATTGTGTCTTCCACCCAGTTCGCATTCTGTATTTTTTGCTTTACTCTTCACTTACTTTCATACCCAAGGGCCACTAGGCCCCCAATACTCACCTGTGACTCATCCCAAGGCACTTAAGATATGATCCTTCTGATTTACTTTGTCTTCAGGTTGGGTGGAGCAGCCTGTGATTTATGCTCTATCCCTCCCTTCCTTGTGCAGACTGTATTTTCTATGTCTGGTACCCAGTTTCAAATGCACCTGGTACCTGGACCCTTTTCCATATGCTATTAATGAGAGCTGCAAGGTAGTGGGTTGTCATAATAATATTTCAACCTGCTCCCGTTTTCTTGTGGATGGTAGGGTGTGCTCTTCTGGTGATGGACTGCAAATTCCTCGGTCAAGGCTTCAACGGTCTTATTGATGAAATGTGTGCCTTGATCACTCATAAGGATCTTCGGGCATACAAACCTGGTTATGATGTCATCAAATATGAAGCGTGCAGTTGTAGTTGCACTACAATCTCTAATTGCTCTTGCTTCAGCCCATCTGGTCAAGTACTTTGTCGCAGTGATTATGTATCTGGCTCCTGTGTGCTTACCTGGTGGGTTTATAAGTCCCACGAAATCAATGGCCCATTTTTCAAATGCTTGTACGGTCAGCTGCGGTGCTAAAGGAATTTCATCTCTTATGGATGGTTTCCCAATTCTTTGACATACATCACAGACTTTGTAATAGTCCTTAGCATCTCTGTGTAAGGTAGGCCACCAAAGGCCAGCTATAAGAACCTTTTGTGTTGTTTCTTTCCCTGCATAATGTCCTCCTGCGATGCCTTCATGAGCTTCTACGAGGATCAACGGTCGCTCTGTCTCCATAACACACCTCCTCAATATCTCATCAGGTCTCATATTGTATAGTTGTCCAGTTATAAGTAAAAAGTCTGCAATGTGCACTACCAATTGTTTCTTCTGGGTGATTGTATATTCACTTGGTGTCATTCCTATTGACATGAACTGGACTATCTCCGAGAAGTCATCATCAATCTTTCTAATGGCCAGCAACTATGCATCTGGCAGTGTATCTTCCAAACTAGTAGGCTCTTCTCCATGCTCCAACCTTGACAAGTGGTCAGGACCTTTGTTCATTTTTGCTGGCTTAACCACAATCTCAAAATCATATTCTTGAAATAGCAGAATCCATCTGCATATTCTACCCCCCAACATTGGCTTGTTCACTAGGTATTTCAACGTGGAGTGATCCGTAAACATTTTAAAGTGTCCTCCCAACAAATAGTGGCGAAACCTCTGCAGTGCATACACCATGGCTAACCCTTCTCTCTGAGTGGTGGTGTAATTAATTTCAGTTGTTGATAGCTTCCTGCTAGCAAAGGCTAACAGGTGGTCAATGTCTCCAGTTCCCGGTTGTGCTAACACAGCTCCTAATGCAATAGAAGATGCATCGACATGCACGTGAAATTCCTTGCTCCAATCTGGGAAAACCAGGATAGGTGCAATAACCATTTTTTGTTTCAGTGTGTCGAAGCTCTCTTGGCATTCTTTTGTCCAATTAAACTGGCAGTCTTTCTTCAAAATCTTCTCCATGGGTGTTGTGATCTGTGCATAGCTTTTAATGAACTTCCTGTAATATCGAGTGTGTCCCAACGCAGTGCACAACTTTCTGACTGAAGTAGGAGGGGAAGATCAATTATAATAGCAATCTTAGATGGGTCTACCAGTAGTCCCTGCTTACACACAATATGACCTAACAACACTCCAAAGGGTGAGAATAATATGCACTTCTTCAGGTTCAAGTAAATTTGACACTGCCTGAACTTATCCAACATTAGTCTTAAACATTCAATATCATTTTGTAATAAGCTAAAAATAGTCCAATCATCAAAATATGCTTCCAGGAATTTATGTAAAAACTCCTTGAACGCTTCGACCACCACCCTGGAAAAGATGGATGAGGAATTCTTCAATCCAAATGACATCACTGTATACTGGTAGGATCCCCATTCTGTTGCAAATGTGGTCTTATGGCGATCTTCCTTGGAAATTTGGATCTGATGATATCTTGAAAATCCATCTGTAAAAGAATGTACCTCATGTCCTCCTACATTATCTAACACTTCGTCAATGAATGGCATAGGGAATGGGTCATGCAAACAGGCATCATTTAGTTTCATGAGATCTACACAAGTCTCGATCTCTCATGTCTTCTTGTCTTGTACCACCATAGGGCTAATCCATTCTGACTCTTTAACAGGTTCTATGATTCCTGCTTCCAACATTCTGTCAAGTTCAATCTTCACTTTCTCCTTATATTTAGGGTTCAATCTGTAGGGTCTCTGTTTGACTGGCCTTGCATCTGGTTTCAAAGGGATCCTCATCTCTCCCATGGGCCCTTTAATGCCCTTCATATCAGTGAACTTGGTTGGAAACAAGTCCTGATATTCATGCAGTAATTCTGTGATCTTGTTAATAGTGGTAGCATCCCAATAATCTCCAACATTTGCAAGCTTCGGTGTTTCCTCTGTTCCAATATTGAATTTCTTGATCTTGATCGCTTGTCCAATGAAAGGTAGTTCAACTCATGGTCCTTCTATGTCTCTTTGGCCTTTTGTTTCGGCGATGTTCACCTTCCTAGGATCTTCGTCTTCGTCGGCATTGATATTGTAACAGCCTTGCAATTTCTAGAGAGGTGCATTCCATTCGTCCTCTTCTTGTTCCAAATGGAGGCTAGGTGCCTCCTCAAATATTTTCTATCTAACGATATGTAACGCTTGATCCACTGTAGGATATTGTCTTTCAAACAAAAAGGTAATTACAAAGTTCTGGGTCATACCTTCCCACTCTGCAGTGATGAGGCACAGTTCTTCTTATAGGTACCAATTGATAGGGGTTGTTTCCAGTGTGTTGATGAATTTGTGCACCCACTGCTCTTGAGGAATGGTGTTCCATGCGTCCTCGTAATGTCACACATGGTCCTTCGGACATCTTAGACCTGTGTACCTAACTTCGCAACCTTCTACTTGCTCTTAAAATCGTGTTGTCATCAAAGTGCGACATTGTATCCAATCTGTCATGTTGTTTTTGTGTGTCCCCCACCATCTTGTTTGGGTTTCTTTAAGGGCCTCATCCATTGTCAACAATATTTGTTGTATTGGTACAATTTCTTCAAATTCCAACAAGAAAGCTTCTAAATGATTTAGACCATCGAAGGTGGGCAAGTTACTTACTGTTGTGCCGATCCAACGAACTTCTCGGGTTAATCTAGCACATCTCCTTGTAGATACTTCATACATTTTGTTCTGCCAGTTCTCCAGTGCTTCTTCTGAATCTGATGAACATGCGTTGTCACTTTGCCAGCTTAGGTTCCCATCCACCGTAGGATTAATGTAATCCTGTTGTCTGGTTGTTAATTTGTGTATGTATTCTAGTTCAAATGTGTGGTATTCTTCTCTGATGGGTTCGGTGTATCTTTGACCTTCATCGAGATCCCAAGGTGCAATGACCCTAAGTCCATCTCCTTCAAACATCATTCTTTTTTTCTTTAAATCAACCACAGTGGAATTATTGAAAGCCCAATCAATTCCTAACAACACAGGGTAAGGACAACTATCATCAACTATCTCAATCACCTCGAAGTCTGCAAACGTCCTTACTCTGTCGATGTCCACTGGGACATGTTCCAACCTTCCAAAGGGGCTTACAACTTGCTAATTAGCCATCTTAAGCCTGATAGGGGAGTAGATCAACTTAGGTTTTCCCATCAGTGCCCATGTCTACTTTGTCATGGCATTGACCTTCGAGCCTAAGTCGAGGACTACATAGTCTATATGATACTCTCCAATTTGAGCATTTAGGTGTAGTTCCTTATTTGTCCTTATCTTTTTAGAGACTTGGTGTACTTCTCTATTCAGTAAGGGATTTGTCTTTCCTAACTCGTACTGTCTGATTAAATTTTGTAGCTCTTGTACAATGCTTTCATCCTAAATCAACTTAATACAAGTATATAAGAATTCCATGAGCTTGCTTACCTATTTTCCTTCTACTGGTAGAGAAGACTGGTCAAATGTCAGAGGCATTCCACATTCTCTTACTTCTGGTTGTGTCTTCGATGAAGAACCTTGGTCTCTCCCGAATTCTTTTCTTGCCTCCTCAAATATTTGTTTTTCTTTCTTTGCATCAAAAATTTATGTCTTCTCTACAACTTTCGAGACTCTTGATTCTTTTGTAGTCTTTCCTTGGGTCAATTTGTCTTCTCCTGTAACAACACCCCCTCTAGTGTTAAAAATGACTCTAGGGTCCTCTCCGTGAGGTTTAGCGTATATCAGTTGCACTTATGGGTTATTCTGAGGTCCTCGTCTCTCCTGAAGTTTGGCTAACAGCACAGGACAATCTTCGATAACATGTTCGAATGAGCTGCAGTAGCTGCAAGTGGTACAAGGGTTCTGACAGTCCCTTGCTAAATGTCCTGGTTGTGCACAGTTGTAACAGATGATCTGTCCTTGACCTCGACCCATACCTCCTCCTCTTCCTCTTCCTTTGAATCCACCGCGAGGGTTGAAGTTTCCTCTTCCTGGGGAATTATACTGCACAATGCTTCCTTCTTGTTGTACTTTGGCTTGAATTTTGTATATATCCCTTGACCTTTCATGCATGAGGTCGTAAGCCCTACAATCCTCATATAGGACTTACTAAATATATATTTCAAAAATTAAACAAACCAAATACATTGAAAAATTGGGAAAAAACTAGGAAAATGTGGGTAAAAATTTTAACTTGCATGTTTATCTTTTAAACCAAAGGCTAAATCAGATTCCCTTGATGTAATATCAGGAAATTGATCTCAATGAAGATGCGCTATTTTAATCATCTTACTCACCCCTTCCCATGATAACCTATCGAAGTATTCTTTAGTATATTCTATCCAATGCTCCATCCAATCAAGGTTGTTTGCAATGTATAAATGTAAAGCATCCCGCTCTCGACCAACTATATGATAGCATAACAATTTAATATCATTAATTAGATATTGTTAATAAAGGAATAATTTAATAAATGTGTAATATATTAAATCTATGTCAATATCTAATAATTACCTTTCACAGTCCTCATTTTACCTTTCCCTAATAGGACCTCCCCTTCAAATTTGTTGATGGAGTCGAGATGCCAAATGCGAAGCACATTCATATTTTCTTATAATTTAGGTAGATATTGACTAATATACACCATGCATTGATATACCATATATCCCTCAACCATAGAACCCTCCGGATGTACTCTTTGTCTAACAAAATCCTTTAGTGACTTCAACTGTCTCTCCACCATCCACATCAACCTTGTGTGTATTGGTCCACATAATTCAATCTCCTCAAATTGGTGTATGAGGTAGTGCTCTTGTGCATTGAAAAATGTTGGAGGTTTATACTATTGCATTTGACACATTAGTCGGGGAATTTCTCTCTTCCAATACCTTATATCTTCTTTATGGATTTCTTTTGATGATAGCCACCTACAAATTTTGATGCAATAAAATAATATCAAGGAATACATAAATTTGTAGATAAAAGATA
>ML830117.1:44625-61312 GCA_009831015.1 Picea engelmannii | reverse complement strand
TATGTATGCAGGACAAATAGCAGCATAGCATAGAAAGGAAGGGAACTGAGAGGCAATCCATTAAGGACGTTGAGCTGGGCAGTGACAGAGAAATAGATAAAAATTATTATATCGATGCAGCTTCTGTGATTTGTGGTGGATACGGTAATTGCCGCAACTATTACTTTGATATTCACAGGGAAGATGGTTTATACCACCATCATCTCAGCGAGGACCGCAAGATGGGTGGAAACACTCTTCAACCGGATGATTTTGTTTTGAATGAAGTTGAACGCAAGCCAGAAGATGCTGAATTAAAAGATGCTGAATTAAAATCAGATTTCAGGTTTTGTCACGATAGAAGGCAATGGTATTTAGGCCAGAAAACGTGGTAGGACTGGTTTGCATATTACTTATTGAATCAGAATTGACAGGTATTACTTCTCATCTCTGGTAAAGACATTTTGTATAGAAATGAAGGACGTTGTCTAATTGTTTTAGGTTTTGGATTTTTTTTTGCTGGAATTTGATGATAGTTAAATCAAGATTTTCTGTTATTTAAATTGTATTTTTGAATGCAGAAATGAATTCTGCATGCTGCAAAATCCCTAGAATATTTAGATTAAACAAAATTAACCACTCAAAATGTACAGATCCAACCATTTTTCACAAGATTTTGGATAAATATGAACAAAAAATATCACTCTAAGAACTAAAACTTAGAATATTTAAACTCTGGCTAAATGAATAGAATCTATTAGAATTGGCAGGTATTCCTTCTCCATCTCTGGTAAAGACATTTTGTATAGAAATGAAGTGCTTTGTTTAATTGTTTTAGGTTTTGGATTTTTTTACTGGAATTTAATGATAGCCAGATCAAGATTTTCTGTTATTTAAATTGCATTTTTGAATGCAGAAATGAATTCAGTATGCTGCAAAATCCCTAGAATATTTAGATTAAATAAAACTAACCACTCAAAATGTACAGATCCAACAATTTTTCACAAGATTTTAGATAAATATAAACAAAAAATATTAGTCTAAAAGAACTAATAGTAACTAATAGTTGCTACACTTACAGGTATTGTGGGTTGCCATTATCACAATTTCTATCCATTTCTCTTTCACTGCGCGACTCATGGTCCTCAATATTGGATTGCCTATGACTTCCTTCATTGCAATCTTATATCAATATATAATTTTCACAGTATTTTCTGTGTCAAGTTTAGATTCTTGTAATTACACTAGATATACTATTTTCTGTAATTGCACTAGATATACTAGATATACAAAATTCATACAATTGTAATTTGGGAGTGCCGTATAGAGTTGATACAATAAAAATGAATAATAATGAAAATAGACTTGATATAATAAAAATGGTTTTTTATTTTTTCTAAAAGTTCTATATTTGGGTCTTTTTTAGTGATTTTTTTAAGGATATTTGGTTGAAATTAAGCTAGAAATTGTTGGATCTGCAAATTTGAGTGGTTATTTCTATATAATACAGGTGCTCCTGGTTTTTCGGAATCCATTTCTGCATTCAAAAATGCAATTTCCAGCTTGCTCAATCCATTTCTGCATTCAAAAATGCAATTTAAACAACAAAGAGTCATGATTTCCTGCAGATTTATGTAGCTTGATTCACACACACACAAAAAGCTAAAATAGTTAGACAAAGCCTTTTAAATTTATTAAAATTATAAAATTGTGTTAACAAACTTACATTTTTTTATGAATAAATTAAATCATACTGTTACCCAACCAAAAAAGGTTTATTATACAATAAAACAACTTAAAGATTAGATTTCCATAGTTATGTTTTTTTTTTTAAGTAAGATTGTAGAAAAAGCCTGTCGAAATCAAAGATTACAAAATCCTTCCTTTGTTCCAGGCTATACTGAACACTAGCTGGACAATTCCAAAGGTTAAGTCTTAAAGTGCCAAACATAACAAGGTTTCTAGTGATATATTACAAAAGAAAAATTCAGGCCCCTAACGGTGACCAACTTAATAGTAGTAAACACCGATAGTAGCTGATATACGTGGCATTCAGGAGGTAAAACCACAGTTAAACACGTAGAAAAATAACAAAGACACCTATACATATCACGTGGTGGGGATGTAATGCAGCCACGTGTCCATGAAGGAGGCGTCGAGTGGAAAGTCATTGAGAGGAGTCGACTCCTCCTCAACTGATGTCCCGTCCAATTGCATTGCATCCTACGGCTGGACTGGTGGCACGTTCTCCTCCTGGCCTGTTGCGTCGTTCTCTGAAGTCCCCAGTGGGGGGCTGGTGCCAATACTGGTGTATCAGCTCCTGCTGCTTGAGCTTCTTCTGTTGGGGGGTAGTGGGCACCCTGCAATGCTATGAGCAATTGCAGAAATTGTGGTGCTTTGCCTTCCAAAATCTCCAAGCGAAACCTAAGATCATCCAAGTCCTAGCGCAGGTCAAAGACCAAGCCTTGTAACAGTGTGAGACCTGTTTGTAGTTCAAATTCTGGGTCGACACTAGAATCAGTGCAAGATTGAGGCCGTTGACGTGAATTCTGGGTTGCTTCGGTGCTGCCATCCTGAGAATGAGCCCCGAGAAGAGGGGCCTGAAGCGACTGGGAGGGTGAGAGGGTTGGTGAGTTGGGAGGAGCCAATGGAACTAGGTGTGAAGCAGAGGCCGAGTTTCCCAGGGGTCCTGGGTTGAATCCCTGCGAGGTGCCCGAGGATTCAAGCCACTCCATCCTGTAGGCGAACGACGATGAAAGGGGTGAGAGGCTGGCGGGAGTGTGAGTCCACTGTGCTAGGGAGTAGGACGAGGAAGGCGACAAGGAAGAGGAACTGCAGGAGGGTGCAAGTGGGGGGAAGAGGGCCAAACGTGGTCAGTTGGGATACCATGCCGCACCTTGTTTGGACTTTCCTCTTTGCCTGAGCATCTCTGAAAAACGAGGAGGGCGGAAGCCACCAAGAGAGAGCGACAACAGGCAAAAGGAAAGCTGCGTAGGAGGCCAAGCTTTTGAAAAATCAACCAAAAGAGAATGAGGCATCCAGAACATCTGGTGCATTTTATAAAACCCAAGGAGATGGTGCGAGCCATTAAACCAACACACGTGCAGAGTAAAATCATAACAATGGCATTGGTCCATCGAAGGGACGACAAGGCAGAGTAGGGCGCACTGAGAGTAATGGCGCCCTGTCTCATGGAAGATTGACTTAAAAGCATGAAGTTAGCGGGAGGGGGAGGCACGCGTCTGTCACGTGGTTGATGCCACGATGGCTCTCTCCTGATTTCTTCGTTGGACGTGTGGTTTCCAGTATCACCCCATCCGGGGAGATTTCCATAGATTTCCATAATTATGTTATTTGAATTTTATGTATCATAAATTTGTTCACAGTTTAGTTTAGTGTAGTTTAATAAACCTCAAACAATTTCAACTAAAAATACTCTTTACTACAAGATTAAAGCTTTCTCTTGTTATAAGATTAAAATTTCAAATTTGTATAAATTTTTTTATAACTAAATTAAATCAGATTTTTACTCAAAAAATTATTAAAATTATATATTTATATTATCAAAGTTACAGTTTTTTTATAACTAAGATACAGTTTTTTTTATAACTAAATTAAATTAGATTTTTACCTAAAAATTTATTAAAATTATATATTTATATTATCAAAATAATAATTTGTTTATAACTAAATTGAATCAAATTATTACCCACCCCCAAAAAAATTTATTATACAATAAAACAACTTCAAAATGAAATTTCCGTAATTATGTTGTTTGAATTTTCTAGACATTTCATAAATTTGTACACACTCTAGTTTAGTTTCTGAAAACCCAAACAACTTCAACTAAAAACTGTTTAGTATAAGATTAAAGCGTGGGGCTTTATCAGAGAAAAAATGTATAATTATATATACTTTTTCTCTAATGTATAATTAAAGCGCGGGGCTTTATTAGATTAAAAGGCTTCCTTGTTACAAGATTAAAATTATAAATTTGTATTATCAAAATTAAAGTTTTTTATAATTAAATTAAATTAATGTTATTTAAAAATTTAAAATTTAAAATTTGTATTATCAAAATTATAGTTTTTTATAACTAAATTAAATAAGATTGTTACTAAAATTTTTTATTAAAATTATAAATTTATATTATCAAAGTTATATTTTTATAATTGTTACCCAACTCAAAAAAGTTTATTATACAATAAACCAACTTCTAAGTTAGATTTCCATAGTTATGTTGTTTAAGTTTTCTGGAAATTTCATAAATTTGTCAAGGTTTAGTTTAGTTTCGGAAAGCTTAAACAATTTTAACTAAAAATACTGTTTACTACCAGATTAAAACCCTCCCTTATTACAAGATTAAAATTATAAATTTGTATTATCAAAATTAAAGTTTTTTTATAACTAAATTAAATTAAATTATAGTGTTATACAAAAATTTAAAATTATAAATTTGTATTATCAAAATTACAATTTTTTATAACTAAATTAAATCAGATTATTACCCAAAAAAATTATTAAAATTATAAATTTATATTATCTAAGTTACATTTTTTATAATTTTATAATTGTTACCTAACCAAAAAAAAGTTTATTATATAATTAAACAACTTCTAAATTAGATTTCCATAGTTATGTTTGAGTTTTCTGAAAGTTTCATAAATTTGTACAAGGTTTAGTTTAATAAAACTCAAACAACTTCAATTAAAAATACTATTTACTACCAGATTAAAGATTAAAATTATAAATTTGTATTATAAAAATTATAGTTTTTTTTTATAACTATATTAAATTAAATTAGAGTGTTATCTAAAAATTTAAAATTATAAATTTGTATAATCAAATTTACAGTTATTAATAATTATATTAATTGAGTTTGAGTTTTTTTTGACATTTCATAAATTTGTACAAGGTTTAGTTTAGTTTGGGAAAACTCCAACAACTTCAACTAAAAATACTGTTTATCACAAAATTAAAAAACTCATTTGCTACAAAATTAAAATTATAAATTTGTATTATCAAAGTTAATGTCTTTTTATAACTAAATTAAATCAAATTGTTACCCAACCCAAAAAGATTTATTATACAATAAAACAACTTCAAAGTTAGATTAAAACTTCAAAGTTAGATTTTCATAGTTAGGTTGTTTGAGTTTTTTGAGATGTTTCATAAATTGTACACAATTTATTTTAGTTTCAGGAAACTCAAACAACTTCCACTAAAAAAAACTGTTTACTTCAGGGTTAAATCCCTCCATTGTTACAAGATTAAAATTATAAATTTATATTATCAAAGTTACAGTTTTTTTTATAAATAAATTAAATCAAATTGTTAAAATTATAAATTCTTATTATCAAAGTTACAGTTTTTTTAATAACTAAATTAAATCAAATTGTTACCCAAACCAAAAAGGTTTATTATATAATAAAACAACTTCAAAGTTAGATTTCCATAATTATGTTGTTTGAGTTTTTTATACTTTTCATAAATTTGGACACAATTTAGTTTAGTTGCAAAAAACTCAAACAACTTCAACTGAAAAGTAAATTATAAATTTGTATTATTGAAGTTACTATTCTATGAAATGGTTTAAAATCCCGTTTTGAATGCAAAAATGGATTTAGCATGATGAAAATCCCCCGAGACACTCATAATTGTTAGAATATAATGGACGTGCTCGTTTAACCATAGAAAATAGAGCAATATTGTCACCCAACCATAGGCCGAAGCCACCCCCATGCACCTTAACCTTGACAGAGAAAGATTCTTGAAGCAAACCCTAGGCTTAATAGCCAAACAAATGTGGTGCACCTCTCTCCAAGGATAGCGCACCAAGAAAGAATAACACAAGCTGATAAGAGAGTCCAATCCAGAAAACCAAAAATGCATATTGCAGAACTACCGGCAACAACTTCTCCCAAGACTTGCGCACAAACTGGCCAACTATAGTGCGCACAAGTGTACTTCTGCAGTTATGAGAATTCTGGCCAAAATGAAGACTGGCCTCCTATATTTATATTGTTTCTGCCAGACTGCCTGGTCCGACTTGTCATTTTGGGTGCTAATTACTTAGTATATAACATTTCCTTTTAGCCGACTTCTTCTCTTGGAGGCTAATAACTTAATACACATCATTCTCTTGAGCGGACTTGTCTTCTAGGGTTCTTAACCAATTATTTAGGGTTTCTTCTTGCTTCCCAGAATATTCTATTCTCGTTAGGTTTACATGTGGAGGTAAATACCTCCCGCAACTACCATAATATCAACACTCCCTCCTAGCTAGGGAGGTATTGAAGGCAATGGTCCTGAGCATGAACATACCATTGGAGGCTCTCCACCAAGTTGTCTTCTTCCATTTGCATACAAGGGTATCTTTCTGGTATACCTCAAAGCCTTGAGGTTTCTCTACATACACTCTTTGTTCAATTCTTCCGGAGAATAGTCTTTGCATTCATCTGATGTAGAGTCCAACCCATGGATATTGCAGATGATATAATGGCTCATGTAGAGGTATGTCTGGTTTACTGGAACAAGCAATCATCATAGACTTCTCCCTTCATCTGGGAGAACCTCTACTTCTGGATCTCACAATGCTTGCATTCATAAGTCTTCCATACACCGTTCTTCATCACACCTTTCATTTCCTCTGCTTGATTGCTTTTAGTGAGTTCAAATCAGGCTGGTATTCTTGTGATTCTCGATACAATGACTGATTGTTCTGAATTTTCTTTCTCTCTTGGAATCTTCATGTTCTTCCTCATGTTTCTCTTTAGCTCTTGGGTCCATGGAGTTTTCTATAGATTCCATGCATTGAAGATTCCAAACTTCTTCCTTTCATCATAGGATCATGGATGTGGATGGAAAACCAGGGATACTTCAAGGCTTCTTTTCGAAGAAGAATTCTTCTAAAGTCACACTGAACACGTGCTGCTTTTCATGGTTGCTACCATGAATAGATACTTTATCATCTTCAATGGATCATATAATTTAGAATTAGCTTCCTCCTAATCCTTGCTTCATGCATGAATGCATGCTCTTCTCTTGGAAATATATATAATCGACTCCCTCTATCTAACAGAGTCCACGCTTCCGTCTGCATCCTTATTGCCTTATGCAAAGTGTCACAAGCATTTTTTCAATTTGCTCTTGATTTCTGACTTATTTATGTCTTTACTTCTTCTAGGTTTCTTCAAGATTGACTCTGATTTCGACTTATCTTGTCGCTGTTATTTATGTTGATAGCTTCCACATGAATTGTTACCAGGGGTTTTTGATGTACTTGATCTTTTCATGTGTATTGCTTGACTTGTAGTAATTGTGATAGCAATCCTTATCTTGTTGTTCTTCCATAGGCATTGTTTCTCTTTGAACATTTTATCTTCTAGAAAATAGATATGCAAGATATGTTCAGAAAACTATGTAAACATGGTATGCACAAGATTTATGAAGAATATTGTTAGCTTGTCTTAGAAGAAGAAGTCTTCTTTATCCTGCTTGGCCTTCTTTGAGGGTTCCCTTTCTTCGAAAATTGATGCTTCGTGTGTTTCCTTCCTTTTCCTTAACTCGGGACAATGATTTTTGTAGTCACCATATTTTTGACATTTGAAGCAATGTATTTTTGACATATCTTTCTCTTGATTTGGTTTCTTCCTTGAGCCAAACTTCTTTTTATTCCTGAAGTTCTTGAACCTTGATGTGAAGTCTTGATCATCGTATTTATTTTGGGGTTTCTCTTTTGCACTAATCCTTGATTGTTCTTGTGCACAACAAGTCCAAAGTTCTTCAAATGTGGGATACTCCTTCCTTGTGTTCATGCTTGCGGCAAATGCATCCCATGTCTTGGGAAGACCATTGAGTACTATATTTACCAGTTCCTTTTGTGAAATGATCTCTTCAATAGTTTTATTTGATCTATTAACTGAGATATTCTCACAAAGTATGATGTTATGCTGTCATCATCATTCATCTTCATGTCACAAAGCTCATTCTTCAGACTCATTACTTGTCCAATGTTTCTGACTGAGAAGAGGTTTGTTAGGGAATCATACATCTTCTTAGATGAGTCAAGATGGGAGATGTAGGGTATCAAGTGGTCTTTTATAGAGTCCACTATGATACTCATGGAATTGATGTCACTATCTTTGAACTTCTCCAAAACTGCAATGTTCTGAGGTTCCTTCTCTTTTCCTTCTTCGAACTGTGGTTCCATGATCATTCCTTTCAAGATATCCAACACTTTATTCTTGGCAAGGATGAGATCAATCCTTGTCTTCCACGCTCTGAAGTTAGAAGACCCTCCTAACTTGTTTTCTGACTTCATAGATTAAGTCATAACTGCTTTGACTTGGTCAACCCTTGATTTTGACCAAAAACTCAAGCTTGACGTCTTAGCTTGCTGATAGTATCAAGAGATGCACTAGGCTAGGGTGCACTAGTCTCTCGAGAAAGTAGGTCAATCCATTCACTTAAGGTGCCTCAATGAGAGGGTTAGGGTTTTGTTGTTGCAACAAAAACTGGCTGCAACTGCAACTGAGCAAATCCTACCAATCTATCTTCCAGCGGTTAGGCTGTTTGAAGATAGTGTGGGCCCGTAACCTATTAGAATATAATGGATGTTCTCGTTTAACCATAGACAATATAACAATATTGTCACCCAACCATAAACCGAAGCCACTCCCGAGCACCTTAACCTTGACAGAGAAAGATTTCGGAAGAAAACCCTAGGCTTAATAACCAAACAAAGGTGGTGCACCTCTCTCCAAGGATAACACACTAAATAAGAATAACAAAAGCTGATCAGAGAGTCCAATCTAGAAAATAGAAAATGCAGATTGCAGAACTGCCTGCAGCAACTGCTCCCAAGACTTGTGCACAAACTGACCAACTACAGTGCACACAAGTGTACTTCTGCAGTTCTGAGAATTCTGGCCAAAATGAAGACTGACTTCCTATATTTATACTGTTTCTGCCAGACTTCCTAGGCCGACTTCTCATTATGGGTGCTAATTACTTAGTATATAATCATTAAAAAGAGTGATTAAGATAATTAGCATAAGACTAACCAATCAAATTATTAATGACAGTTTTAATAACTGTCCCTCTAGCTGTTTTACTTTGAGTATAGTTTTGAGTAAAGTTAAAGGTTTTTTTATTTCACTGAGTTTCTTTATCGCATGTTGTTGGATGAGGAATGAGTTCTTTACCAAATGCCACAAACGTTTTACTTTGAGTATAGAAAGTTTAATGTTTTTTTACTGGATATATTTTAAGTTTTTCACTGAGTTTCTTTACAATGTTGTTGGATGAGGAATGTGTTCTTTACCAAATGCCACAAACGTGGTGGGATGTCGAATGATTTCTTTACCAAATGAAACGAACTAGTGGCGTGTCTGCTAGCATTCTCTCCTTAACAAGTAAGGTTTCACGTTTCTTTTATGCCTTACCATGTGTTGGTGGCATACATGATGCGTTCTTTACCGAATGCCCGACCGTTTACTAGCGTCATCTCTTTAACATGTAATTTAACTTTTAGAGTGGAGCAACATGCACCTTACAGAAATTGATGATAAGAAAGCTTCTAATACAACTAGTCTATAATTGTTTTGCAGATGATGGATAAAACTTACAAGCCATAATGGTCTGTAATGGTTTTATAGATGATGGATAAGGATTAAAAGCCATAACCATCAGTCCTATCTTCCCGTGTTGCAAAACCCATAAATGTTTAGAGAAAAATTCCAATGTGCACTCTTCGAGTTTAGGTTTGTACTTTCATGGAGGTTAAATTGATTTATGCACTCTTTTTCTAAGGATTTACTTTCATTGTTGAAATGCTATATGTGATGGTTTTAAGTTTGATAATTTGTTAAGTTGGCCTTAGTCTCAATATACTAACTTCTTAACCCTCATCACAGGATGTCATGAAGATTTAGATTCCAATTTATACGACATGACACCGCAAGAGAGAAACATTGAAAAGAGCCGAAGCCAAACTGTTGTAGACGATGTAGATCCATTGTAGCTATGGATCAAACTCTGGACATAAGCATTATTTGTTAAATAGACAAGCGTTATTTGTTAAATAGACAAGTGTTATTTTTTAAATAGACTTTTCTGAAGAAAGGTTTCAATTTTGTGGATCATTGTTACTTGTTTGGCTACAGTTTTATGAAGATAGGTTTCAATTTTTTTGATCATTGAAGGAATACACATTTCTAATTCGACCAACCCATTCATGCATAGTGTAAACCAAAAGAAAAGCATACTATGAACGAAAAAAACCTATCTTCTGACAGATCCATAGGATTGACAGTGCTAGACTCCATCCGCCTATGAAGAATCTTCTAGAAACAACTAACATTTGTAAAAATAAAAAAAACATTCTGACACTTGTGCGCCTGTAGATTGTCATGGTGTTTGGTGTGCTTGCTTGTTCTTAGCTTCCTCTATGCGTTGGTCACGGGAGTTCTCGACTTCCTTTGCGTGTTGGTCTAACTTGTCCTCGACTTCCTTTACGCGTTTGTCCATGTCTTGTTCATCCTCCCCCTGGAAGTTTGGAGAAAGAAACACCCCTAGAGATGCTGGGGCATTGGTGCCCGAATCTAGTGAATACAGGGAGCAGAGCAGGATCGAAAGAAGAGATTCAATTTGCTCTGCGTGTTGGTCTAGGTGTTCCAACCGAAAACAAAGGTCATCAACGTCCTTACGGACTGTAAAGACCAAATCCTGAAGAATCGCTACCGAATATCTGAGTCACGGGAACGAAGCATAGTCCAATTGGAGAAGAGCTTGGCCTTGAGGCGATTCTAATTGTAGTTATTTCTCTTAAGCATTGAATTCCTCCAGAGAAGGCACAAAAGGTGGGGACGGGGGTGTCGAGGGAGGTGGTGAGGGAGCAAAGGGTGATGGAATAGAAGGGTGTGTGTGTGCTAGCTGTGAAGTCGAGGCCAGATCCGAGAGAGGTCCAGGAGAAAGGTTGAGAGAATTACCTTGAAGGTTGAACCATTTAACTTGGAAATCCAATGGTGATGAAAGAAGTAGAATACCACTTTAACCTAGGGAATACTGAGTGGATGAAAGGGGTGAAGAAATAAGCATGGGAGGGAAGGTAGGCGAGTGCATCAACCATGCATCAACCTGTACCTCAACTTGTAATCAACCTGTACCATAAAGAAGTGCATCAACCATGCACCAACCTATACCATAAACAAGTGCATCAACCATGCACCAAACCTGTAAGAATAACCTGTCACAACAACCTATCCAAACAACCTATCACAACAACTTGTCTCATCAATCTTATCAACCAAATCAGATCTACTCACAAAGATCAATCACCAAGACAACTCTCAAAGATGTGCATCAACCAATCATAACACAACAACTCATAATCATCACCAAGATCAATATGTGCTTCTAATAGCATACCAACACAAGTATGTTACATCATCCATAAACCATGTGTCAAGAATACTACTAACAAGTGCCTCCAACCATGTACCAAGTATGTACCAATCATGTATCAACTACTCATCAACTATGACTCATCAAGATGTACCAACATCATCAACTATACACCTCATGCATGTGCCAACTCATCAACTACTTGTCTCAACCATGTACCCAACATGTACCTCAACCAAAAGCCCTCATCAATTTCATCATCCAAATATGATTTGTAACTCTGTAATAGACCTGGTGTATATGATCACATACCTATAAACCTTCCTTAACTTTAACAACAAGAGACTAACATTTTCATCAAACTTTACTTAGTCTCACATGACTAGTTTTGGATTAGTCAACAACCCTAATTTGAAATAATCATAACTATGTACCTGTAATGAATAAAGATATGAAAATAGTACAAAATGTTCTTCAATTTGTTTTATGCAATTCCTCCAGGTGTCACTACTTGGAACCTCTTAGAAAAGGAGTTATAAAAAAATGGCATACCTTGTTGAATTTTGGCTTATTCTAGAGAGTGAACTTGTAGAGCATGCCTCACACCGAATATTTGTTGTATGGATCTGAAAATTGCACACTAAATACTATAGACTATACTCTAACCAACACATTTGGGCTTACTAAATTTGGATATGTTATGAAGAAGTTGTGATGTTTTTACTCGAAACACCTGTTTTAGACTAGTTTCAGGACTAGCCACAAACCCTATTCTCCACAGAATGTCACTCAAAAAATAAAACGAACCGCAAGCTGAAATTTGTACCACAACTACTTGGATATGTTTGCTCAATGGCCTCCCAATTTCATGGTCTGAATCATTCTAGAAAAAAAATTATTGCGAAAATGGTGAGATGACATGTAAATAACATACCTTAGAAAGCATCATTAAAAGAATTTATCCTCCCTTGAATTTCAACCTTCTTTACTTCACCTTCCCTCTGAAATTCCGCTTAGATATCCTTTGGTTACCTCAGTCACTTGTAGATATTCAATATGCTGAAGTGTGATTAAAATGAGAGAGCCTTGCCTCTTATTTATACTTTCATTTAACTTCCTCAAGGGGTTACCTTTTAACCATCTTAACCCAATTTCCTTATTTTAGGGCTAACCCACTTCTAACCACTTTCCATAATTAGAAATTTCTCCATTTAATTTATTATTTAAATAATCCTCCTTGACTTTGTCACTTCACTTTATTATTTAAATAATCCTCTTTGACTTTGTCACTTCACTTTATTATTTAAATAATCCTCTTTGACTTTGTCACTTCACTTTATTATTTAAATAATCCTTTTTGACTTTATAAATTCACTCTATTATTTAAATAATTTCTTCTTTTCAATCACTTTGACTTATTTGACCTTTTGGGGCTTCAAGCCAACATATGAGGGTCCTCCAAATTCGTAAGGACACAACTATCAAACCGTGAGGACTTATGTGACGTTCCACATACCACCAGAAATGACATGACATGTATTATTCATATAGAATAGTCTTATGTGTGAATATACCAAAAATCATACCATTATACATCAAACAAACTTGGGTCCATTACCCAAACCTGGGTTCTCCAACTTCACATGGCCACAACTCTCTAACTATGAGGAGTTATGTGATGTTCCACATACCACTGGAAATGGCATGACATGTACTACCCATCTAGAATATTCTTACCTTCAAATATATTAAAAATCATACCATTATACATAAAAAAAAATGGGTCCATTACCAAGACTTTTGTTCTACCAAAATTTCTCCAAGGGTTGACATCAATCACTAAGGGTTGACATAAATATACAATATCACTCTCCAATGGTTGACTTCAATGAAAACCAACAATCCATACCAACTGTCCATTAACCTAAGCCAATTGTCTGACAATATCCCCCTTTGACATTGATGGAAACACCAACATTAATGGCAACACTTAGTCATGATAAAATTCATGCTTATACTCCTCATCAATGTTTATATCTCTCCCCCTTTGACATTAATGTCAAAGGGTATCTCCCTTTGGGGTTGCTCCCCTTGCTGAACTCTCCTTGGGCTGCTCCCCTTGTCTACATGTCTATGTTCTCTCTCTCTCTAAGCATTTCTATCCTGCATATGATAAATCTCTCCCCCTTTGTCATCAATGGAAAATGTATGTTTCCATCCGGGGCTACTCCCCCTAAATGAATTGTCCTTGGGGTTACTCCCCCTGACTGAACTCTTCCTAAAACTGATCTCCCAACCTGAATTTTCCTATTTATGGTGCTTCCTTGTGTACATCTAATAAATATAATATAATCATTCAAAAACATTCATTTTGTAGTAGAAATTACTACTAGTCTCTGGTGAATATACTTAAAGGATTTCCGTGGAAGCGGTTTTGTAAAGATGTCTGCCACTTTTTTTTTGTGCACAATTATTACACTCTGATGTTCTTCTCTGCAACCTATTCCTGTAGAAAGTGATACTTGATTGGAATGTGCTTCATCTTGGAGTGCATCACCGGGTTATTTGAGATACTGATGGCGCTTGTATTATCACAATATATTGGAATGGGCTCATCATACTCAACCTGTATATATGTTAGAGTTTGTTTCATCCATAAAACCTGTGTACAACATGATGCAATTGCAATATAATCTTCCTTGGCTGTAGATACAGATATTGATGATTGTTTCTTGCTTAGCCATGATACTAAACACTCACCCAAGTAGAACACTGCTCCACTAATGCTTTGTCGGTCATTAATGAAACTTGCCCAATCTGTATCTATGTAGGAAAAAAGTGATAGATCATTTCCTTTTGGATACCATAATCCAAACTCTTATGTTCCTTTGAGATATCTAAAAACTCTCTTCACTACTAATATATGTGATTCCTTTGGTGCTTCTTGAAATCATGCCACCTGTCCAATTGCTTGCATTACATCTGGTCTATATGTTGTCACATATAGTAGACTACCAATCATTGACCTGTATTGCCTCTGATTTCTAGACTTTAAATCATCATCTTTTCTCAACTTGCAACTGGTTTGCATGGGAGTGATAACTGATTTGCAATCTTCCATTCCAAACCTCTTTAGCATTTATCTAATATACTTGGTTTGAGAAATAAAAATTCCTTGGTTTCTTTGACGTACCTGAAGACCCAGAAAAAAGGATAGTTTTCCAAGTAATGACATTTCAAATTCATTCTGCATGTCTTTTGCAAATTTCTGGCTTAACCTGTCATTAGTACTTCCAAAAATAATATCATCAACATAAACTTCAATTAATACAATACTATCTTTAGTTACCTTGATGTAGAGGTTGCTGTCTACACTTCCTTTTTTGAACCATGCCCACTGTAGATATTTATCTAGTCTAGAGTATCGTGATCTTGTCCACTTTCATATATTTGTTCAAACCTGCTAAGTATTCTTACAAATCCATCTCTATCCATACTGTCCAAGACTCTACTTGCACAACTGTCCATAATGTTGACCCATTTATCACTATACTATCATGAAGTCTTGATTAATCTATCAAACTGTACTTCTTCTAACTGAATCCTCTGGATCTATCTTCTCAAACTATGCAAGCTGCTCGAAGTATGGTTCTTTGGTATGTCACAACTATCGCATAGAATCCCCCTATCTAATATTCATATTACCTGGGAGTCTCTATACGGATGGCTCAAAACAATTTCTGCTCTGATGCGTATTCATCATCATCTTCATTGGTAGTCATCTCTCTGAGCTCTGACTTCTTTATATTTGTATATGGATTCATCTTTCACTACAATACCTGAAAGTACAATCTCTTGAAACTGTTCCTTATTTACTTGTCCTTCATTTCTTTCATTTATTTTCCAAACCTTTCTATATATATGACATCCTTCTTTTTCTCTATTGATTTTTCTTCATCTCGTTTTATTGCCAATATTACGATCTCTGGGACCTAGTCTTTGTTCACATGTTCTTCCTGTTTTTTTATCCATACTTTCTTATATCTGATATCAATGTTCTCTTTCATGGAAGTATCGATCATGCTTCCACAATCACGAGCTATGTTTCCATAGTTATGACATTTGTAACATTCAATGTTATGTGGGGCCACATAGGAATTTCTTTCTTGAACATTTGTTTTGTAATCCTTGCAATCTTCCACCTTATGTCCAAAGTTAGTACAATAAAAACAATGACCATAAAAGAAATTTGCATACCTGGGAGTGAACGATCTTCTTTGTGGTGTAGTCCTTCTTAATTTCTTCCTTGAATGATCATGATCATGATTGAAGTTTCTTTGTGGCTTGAACACGGACGGTCTTCTTAAAGATGTATCTTTATTAGTTTTCTTAGATTCTAGTTGACCACGATTCCTTCCTTTGAATACTTATGCATAAATCTTTCTATTGTATTCATTCTTCTTCTCTAGCAACGTAGAGTGCTTCTCTTCATTCTCTACAAATGATGTGGATGTTTCTGTCTCTTCAATGTTCTTGTTGAGCTTGACGATTTTGACTCTTAGTGTGACAACTTCTTCTTCAATATTCTCAACCTCTTCTTCTTTCTTCATTATCTGAGACTTCATGATGTCTTCTGTTCTTCTTCAAGTTGGATTTTCGATTTAATTATTTCTTCTTCCAGTCTTCTCTCTTCTTGACCAAACTCTTCCTCAAGTTGGTTTAATTCATTGGTTCTTTCCTTCAGATGATCCATCAACATATTTTTTCTTTTTTCCGCTTCTTCCTTTTGTGCTGCTATGTTGGCTTCTAAACATTTCTTTTGATATTCTATAATTTCTTCAATTCTTCTAGCCTTTTCTAGTTGAGCTCTTAAATTCTTGATGACCTGTTGATCTTTTTCAGAACCTTGAACACTTTCCTTTTTCTTCATCAATTCTTTCTTGGATGACTTGTTTTCTTCTCTTTCTTTCTTTAGATATTCAATTGCAAAGATCAATTTTTCTCTGTAATCAACATTTGCTTCTTCATACTCTTCCTCTTCTGAATTTTTCTCACATGATGCACATCTTTCTTCTTGTCTTGTATCTGCATCTTCTTTGGCATTTTATGAATCCGCGATGGGTGAAGAATATATGTCATGTAACTTATCCCAAATTTCTTTGGCTAATGAACATTTACCAACCTTTTCTCTTATTGGATTAGGTAATCCTTCCCACATGAAATCCATTTCTATTTTGTTATTCTTCTTCAATTCCTTCTTGGATGCAGTCTTTGCCCTTTTTGAACTATCATATCCTGTAAC